>PVHX01022089.1:0-28382 GCA_004024805.1 Geosciurus inauris | reverse complement strand
GAATCCAGTTGTCTATGTACTGAGACCTCTGAAAGTATGAGCCCCCCCCCAATAAACTTTTTCTCCTCTAATTTTTCTTGTCTGATCTTTTGGTCATACACAAAAAAATTAAAACACCTTGAAAGCTTTTCTAAGAGAAAAACTACAAGGAGTATTGTGTGCCTACATTAAAAAATCACAAATATCCCACATAAATAAGCTTATTCTCCACCTTAAAGCCTTAGAGAATAAACAAACTAATCCCAAACCAGTAGAAGACAGGAAATGATCAAGATCAGAGCCAAAATTAATAATATTGGGAATAATAAAACAATGCACAATATGAATGTGATAAAGAGATTGTTCTTTGAGAAGAGATTGACAAAATCTAAGCAAAATTAACTAAAAGAAAGTGTGAGAAGATGCAAATAAACAAGATCAGAGTTGAAAAATGAGATAAAACCACAGACCCTTCTGATACCCAGAGGGTTATCAGAACCTATTTTGAAAACTTATATCAATAAACTATAAAATCTGGAATGCATTGATGAATCTCTAGAAAAATATGACCTTCTCAAATTGAATCAGGAAGGTATAGAAAATTTAAATAGACCAATATGTAAGGATATTGAAACAGCAAGTAAAAGCCTTCTAAAAATAAAAGATCAGGACCTTAGGGATTCTCAGCTGAGTTCTACCAGACATTTACAGAAGAACTAATACCAGTTTTCTGAAGTTACTTTACAAAATTAAAAGGGAAGAAAATACTCCCCAAATAATTTTATGAATCTAGCCTAACCCTGATACCAAAACAAGACAAAGGCACATCAATGACAAAAAATATTATATACCAATATCCCTAATGAACCCATAGATGCAATATTGCTTAATAAATCTTATTAAACCACATTCAAAAAAATATCAAAAGGATAATACACCATGATCATGTGGGTTTTATTCCTAGGGATTCAAGTTTGGTTCAACATATGCAAATCAACAAATATAATTTACCACTTAAACACAATTAAGTACAAAAATCACATGATCATCTCAATAGATGCAGGAAAGACTTTTGATAAAATCCAACACCTATTAATGTTAAAAATCATAGAGAAGCTAGGCATTGAAGGAGTTAACCTCAACATCATAATGTAATTTATGAAAAACCCAAAGCCAGCATCATACTAAATGAAGAAAAAAACTAAAAGCATTCCCTCTAAATTTAAGAACACAATAAGGCTTTCCACTCTCATCACTCCTATTCGATACAGTCCTCAAAATATTAGGCAGGGTGACCAGGCAAGAAAAGAAAATAAAACAGGATACAAATAGGAAAAAAATTCCAACTATTTGTGTTTACCAATGATATGATCCTACATCTAAAAGAATAAAAAAATAAAAAACTGCAGAAGAGATTCTAGAGATTATAAATGAGTTTAGCAAATCAGCAGAAGACAAGATCAACACCTATAAATCATTAGCTTTCCTATACTCCAACAATGTTTCAGCTGAGGAAGAAATCAGGAAAACCATCCTATTCACAATAACCTCAAAAAACTAAATAATTGAGAAATGTCTAACTAAGGGGGTAAAATTCTCTTCAGTAAAAATTATAGAACAATGAAGAAATAAATTGAAAAAGACCTTAGAAGATAAAAAGATATCCCATGTTTTTGATAAGTAGAATTAATATTTTCAAAATTATCATAATATCAAATGCAATAAACACACTCAATACAATAACCATCAAAACACCAGTGATATTCTTTAGAGAAAGAGGAAAAACAAATCTTAAATTCATTTGGAAGAATAAGAGAACCAGAATATCCAAAGCCAAAATAAGCAAGAAAAGTGAAGCAGGAAGCATAAACTGATCTGAAATTATACTACAGAGCTATAGTAATAAAATACAGCATGGTGTTGTTATCAAAATAGACATGAAGACCAATGGAACAGAATAGAAGACACAGAGATATATCCATATATATATGGCCATATGCCATTTGGCAAGAGTGCCAAAAATATATCTTGAAGAAAAGAGAGGCTTTTTAACATGTGGTGCTGGGAATACTGGATACATATTTATGTATGTGTATATATATATACACACACACACACATATATATATAAATGGACTTCTACTGCTCATCCTTCACAAAACACAAATCAAAATGAATCAAAGACTTAGGGATTAGACAAGAAATTCAACAGCTTGAAGAAAACAGAGTCAACATTCCATCACATAGGTACTGGCACTGACTTTTGTAACACATTCTGGAAAACAGAAGAAATAAGATCAAGACTCAATAGATGAGATGACATCAAACTTAAAATCTTCTGCAAAGAAAGGGAAACAATTAATATCCAGACTACACAAAGAACTCAAAAAACTTGACCAAAATAAAAATAAACCAATCAAATAGGCAAAAGAACTATACAGAAACTTCTCAAATGAAGAAACACAAATGGCCAGAAAATATATGAAAAATTTTTCAATATCTCTAGCAATCATAGAAATGCAAATCAAATCAACACTGAGATTTCATCTTCTCCAAACAGAATGGCAAATATCAAGAATACAAACAACAATAAATGATTGTGAAGTTGTGCCAAAAAGGTACACTTGTACATGGTTTGTGAGACTGGAGACAAATTTAACCATGTGGAATGCAGTATGGGTATTCTTCACAAAATTAGAAATACAATATTGCATTTTATTGTGATACAGTACAATGGGATATTGATACAATTCAATGGGATATTCAACTGGGATATTTTGGCCAAAGAAGGAAAAGTTTTTCCCGATAAGAGAGGGGACTGAAAATGTGTAGAAACCTCACAATACCAATAGAAGCAACATCTAAGATAATCTTGATTCAATCACAAATTTTGTGTGTAGTTTATTAAACCCAAATTATGAGTGCAAAGATTGTCAAAAAGTTCATCATCTGTGCCTTTTGGAAGCAATACTCTAATTATCTGGGACCTGTGTCTATAAATTGGTATTTAGAATTCTAATAAAAATGTAATGGTGAATATGGCTAGGACAATAATTTATTGGTGAAATTCAAATATTGAACTTCTAACATAAAAATATACTGTCTTCTAAATTCACTCTCCCCATTATCAGTACTCCTTATTTTTTTCTCTACAAAGCCTACCTATATAGATTATATCTGTGGGTTCCCTTATCCTCTGATTTGAAGTTAGCTTCCATTGATGGAAAGCCCTAGTACAAAATTAGATGTAGAAAGAACAACACAGTCAGAGTGTTAATTGCTCTTGACTCCCATTCTGCAGTTTCATTTTTTTGGAAAAGTGACCATGTCAAGAACATTGTTTCTCAGATTATGTCTTCAAATGACCCATTTTCAAGATCCAATAACTTGCTTTTTTGTTATTTCAGTCCTAGTGGTTGGGAGAGCTCTTCTTCTTTGGGGCTCTACCATTTGTGGTTTCTCTACATTCAGTTTATATTTTGTGGAACTAATTCCATAAATTAATTTCTTCAAAATATTCTGATATAATTAGGATAACTAAGTAGCGTGGGAAATCTTTATAATTCAGAGACTCTGATGCACATACCTGTGAATAAACCCTATATGTATTGCTTATTCCACCCATCTCAACAGTAGTTCAAACAACAGAAAGATGTTCCTACATTACTTTTTACTGGCTAGAACATTAATCTCTTTGGCATAACTCTGCTTTAAATCCTCATTCCTTGCAAAAATTTCATTTACTCAGTGGAGAACTAAATATGTACACATGGTTTCTTCTTCTATTTCTCCTTCAACTTTTAATTTTGACCTCTTTTCACTTACCCTCTATTTCTTCTATTAAAAAAACTGAGGAGTGCAAAAACAGTTATATACATGAATCAAGAAAAAGGAAAGTCAAATATTTATTTTTCATCCTAGATGACTTTATTTCATGTGGAAATATAACACTATGAAACAATCACAAAAACAACTGAAGGTAAAATAACAAAACAGCTTTCCTTTCATATTTTATTGGTCCATATTAATTTTGCAAAATACTGGGTTTCAATGTATTTCAAAATACATTTTCATTTCATGTATATTTGTACATGCAAATAGAATTTGATCAGTTTGATTTCCCAGTATCACCTCTTGCCCTTCCTTTGTCCTTCATCTTGATTCCACTACCTAATCTAATGGTCTTCTATTTTCCTACAATCACTTTTTATTCCTTTGTTTTTTCCTCAACTGAGAACACATGGGACAAACCATATTACACTAGACTTCTGAGTGTGGATTATTTTTCTTAACATAATCTTATCTAGGTCCATCCATCTTCCTGCAAATTACCTGGCTTTGTTCTTTGTTTTGGACTGAATAAAACTCCCGTGTGTGTGTGTGTGTGTGTGTGTGTGTGTGTGTGTGTGTGTGTGTGTCACATTTTCTTTATCCATTAATCTGTTGATGCACACCTGATCAGTGTCCATATTTTGGCTATGTGAATTGTGCTATTATACATATGAGAATGCATTTACTGCTAAGGTATTCTGTCTTTAATTCTTTAGGATAGATACCAAGGAGTTGTGTAGCTGGATCATATGGTAGTTATATTTTTAGTTTTTGAGCAAATTCTATGCTGATATCCATAGAGGCTATACAAAGTTACATTCCCACCAACAGTGTATAAGCGTTCCCTGAATCTTGGCTAGAATTTATTATTATTTGTATTCTTAGTTGCCATTCTGATTGAAGTTATATGGAATCTCAGCATAGTATAGTTTTGCCATTCTCTATTGGCTAAAGATATTGAACATTTTAAATTCTTGGCCATTTGTACTACTACTTTTGTGAAGTGCCTGTTCAGTTCATTTGCTCATTTATTGAATAGGTTATTTGTTTTGTGGTGTTGTATTTGGTTTGTTTGTTTGTTTTAGGTATTTATGTATTCTAGATATTAATCCTCTGTCAGAGAAGTAAAGATATTATCCCAATCTATGTGCTCTTTCTTCACACAAGTAATTGTCCCCTGTGCTGTGTACAAGGTTTTTATTTTGATGGCACCATTTTATATTTTTTCTCTTACATCCTGAGCTATAGAAATTCTATTAAGAAGCTTTTTTGCTTATGCCTAAATGTTAGAGTATTTCCACTATGTTCCCTTCTGGGAAATTTGCAGTCTCTTGTCTTATTCCTAGGGCTTCCAACATTTTGAGTAGACTTTTATGCAGGTTGAGATCAAAGAATCTAGTTTCAATCTTTTACATATGTATATCCAGTTTTCCAAGCACCATTAATTAGACATGTTATCGCACATATTTTTCTCACTTTGTTCAGGAATCAGATGACTATATCTGTATGAATGTCTCTCTTTATTATATTCTATTCCATTGGTATACACATCTTTTATAATGACATCACCAAACAATTTTTGTTACTTTGGCTCTGTAGTATCATTTGAAGTCAGGTATTGTGATGCCATTGGCTTTAATACTTTTCACAGACTTGATCTGGTCATTTTGGGGTCATTTTCCCATCCATATAAATATTAGGACTAGTTTTATAGTTTTGAGAAGAATACCACTGGTATTTTCATAAGGATGCCATTGAATCTGTACATCACTTTTGGTAGTATGACCTTTTATAACAATATTAAGTTTGCCTTTCCACAATCATGACAGACTACTAATTTGGGGATCTTCTTCAATTTATCTTTTGGCATTCACTAATTTTACTTTTGAGGTTTTTCAACACTTTGATTAGACTTATTTTTAAGTATTTTTAAGACATTGTGAATGAATTTATTTTCCTCACTTATTTTTCAGTGGTTTCATAGTGAATAAAAAGCTGTTGATATTCACATGCTAATTATTTTTCCTGATATTTGGTTCAATATTTTATCTCCCCTAGAAGAATTGAGCTGGAACATTTAAGATATTCTAAATATAGGATCAAAACATGTACAAATAGGACCATTTTGACTGCATCCTCTTTTATATTTATGATTACTTCATGTCTTATTTGACCTCTATTTCATTCTCTTGCCTAATTTCTTGGGCCTAGTTTTGAAGTACTGTATTGAATAGGAATGGTGAAAGTTAACATCTTTGCCTTAATCCGGATTTTATTTCACCAATAAATAATTGTCCCAGCCATATTCACCATCACATTTTTATTAGAATTCTAAATATCCACTTATAGTCACAGGTCCCAGATAATCAGATTATTGCTTCTAAAATGCACAGATGATGAATTTTTGACAATCTTTGCACTCATAATATAGGTTTAATAAACTACATACAAAATTTGTGATTGAATCAATATTATCTTAGATGTTACTTCTATTGGTATTGTGAGGTTTCTACACATTTTGCAATCTCCTATCTTATCTCTAGGTCCTTCCTTCCAGAAAGATTTTTCCTTCTTTGGCCAAAATATCCCAGTCTTTCTGTCTTTTTTAAAGTAATAGAAATTATTCAAGTGACCTAGTCATTCTATTCAGATTTATTTTACCTTCTCAGTCTTTTTAAAACTTCTTCTCATGAATGGTCATGATTCCCTAATGCCTCAAATCTTCATGCCACTTTGTAAACAAAATGCCAATATCTTACATCTTTCTATCACTTTATATTTTCCTCATATATGAAAACCCTTGCACATATCATTCTTTGTTTTTTGCAGAGGTATTTTTGGATCAGTAAAAGCACATTTTTAATATATGTCATGATAGAATAAACAAAATATAATTCAATGCTTACTCTACAAATCTCAGTTTATAATTACAAATAGATTAAATTATTCTTTGTATATTTTACATAAGGGGTCTTATATATACGTTTAGTTGCCTCTTATTGTAATATTTTTATAAACACAACATTGCTTAGTAAAACATAACTCATAACAAATTATGTTAACCTAGTAGCAAGATATACTAGTTAATAATGAACTCACATCCATGACCAATGCATTATAATTGCCAGTTCATTGGCATTATTTCTATTGGTGAGTCATATTTCTAATTCAAATGCTTTGTCTGTTGTATTATGTTCAGACTGGTTATACAAAATAAGTATCTTTGTCTTTATTTATATTAAATAAAATTTTTATGGTTTCCCCAAAAAATAGTATGGTGTTAGATTTACTAAGCACTTATAATCAATAAAATATTAATAATATCTGATACTTCCTTTACACTAAACCATGATGTTTGAAGCAAGTGACATAAAATCTGAGACAGAAACAGTGTGAGCTAATACCTGAGAAAATCAATCATGTTTACAATGTAATCCCATAATAATTGTTTAAAAGAATATTTGTATATGAACTGATGTACTAGTTCAAAATAATGACTTATTAAACTATGAAACTCTCACACCTGTATATCAAATTAATTGCTATTTCTGCTACTCAGAGTCAGAAAATCTTCTTCAACATAAAATTGTACTATTCTTACAGGTTTAATATCTATAAATGAAGACATCTTTTTTTGCCAAAGGCAATATTAGTCCTTACTACAAACAGAAATGAAGTGACTCCAAATCTACATAGCCAAGATCTGATATAACCATAAGTAATACTGTAACATGTTCTTATGTGCTAATTGGACATTCTGATTTTTTTAAAATATTTTTTAATTGTAGATGGACACAATGTCTTTATTTTATTGCCTTGTATGTGGTGCTGAGGATCGAACCCAGGGCCTCACGCATGCGAGGCAAGTGCTCTACCGCTGAGCTACAATCCCAGTCCCTGGACATTCTGATTTTTAAATTTAAAAGTGTTCCACAGATTTTATTAAAATTTCTCTTAAGAAGTCTCAATAAAAAAAGAAAGAAAAAAGAGTCAAACCAGAATCTCTTAAGCTCATGCTTAAGAAAGGAAACTGTTTATTCAAAAAGGAATTGTTTGCTTTAATTAATTTTAATTAATTTGTTTGTTTTAATTAACTCTTTTAGTTGTAAATTGAAATTGCAGAAAAGGCATCTGTGCTGTCCCCCTCCCAAATAGGTTTTGTTTCCTCTGCACTTTTGAACATTGTTATTCCATTTTATCAGATTCTTACTGTCCTTCCTCATTCATTGGTTAATTTCCTGGCTTCAGATTTAATCATTACAATGGTATCTATAGCTATGAAAAATGAAATAGCCTGATATCAAGTATATTATAAAAATTCATGTCTATTTTAGACATAGCCAATATCCTTTTGATTATTAATTCATTCTTTTTATCTCTTTCCCCAAAGTAGTGTATTGGTCAAGATATAAGACACAAAACTATTTTCTACTTGAATTAATGATACTGGGAAATTTCTGAAACTTGCCTGGGAAGGAAAAATTGGTTGTTTGCTTTAAAGCACACTGTGAAATTTTAACATTTTAAGTGCTTTTTAAATGATTATTTCTGTGAGGTAAAGGCTGGGATTAAATAAAAGAGCTTTTCACTATACTTGGTCTGGTTTAGACAGTTAAAATATATTTTAAAAAGAGGGACAGAGGGAGAGAGACACAGAGACAGAGGCAGAGACAAAAAGAGAATACAAAACTAAAAACACAAGAAATTTGTTTAACATTTTGAGTTATATTTTATCTGGTGATGTGTCACATTATGATCTATAAAAGAATAAACATAATGTGGTGGTTTGTGTTATTTAGTTGCTGTAAACAAACAACAGAAATGTAAAACAGATGACTGAAGACAAGACATAAAGAGAAAATCTGAAATAGTAGGAGAGACAAAAGCTTTTCCATGGAATTTTGACATAATATTTGTAATTTCATATAAACTGAAATGCCTGCCCCTTAGGGATTCCCAAAATGCCTGACTGTCTTTAGCACCTTATAGTGAGTGTTCACAATGAACTGCTTAGGTATTACTGGCACAGGATATTGGCAAGTTGGCATACTTTTATTCTCTTTGTAGTTGGCAAATCCTATGAGGAAAATACATGGGGCATTGTTGTAAAATCAATTCTAATTTCTAGATAAACACAGAGGTCTTTGTGGGGGGATTCTCCACTTCCAAATAGGTTACAAATTAAATTGCCAGAAGCAATTTCAAATGTTTTATGTCATTTGGAAAGCCAGAAGAAATCTTGGCACATATAATTCTAGTCTCCTCAAGCCAAACTCACCCAAATGAAATTTCTTTCAACATTCTTTGTGCCTTCTAACTTCCAAACACTTCTGATTCTGGGGACCATTGAATTGATATAGAATGAACTCTCATTTTCCACTGTTAACAAAAATCACATATCTCATGAGTTTGACATGTTTTCCATTGAAAAGCTTTGCAAGTATAGATATAACAACATATACAAAGAATGTATAAAGACCTGCATAAGAAACATTACATAGAATGTAAAACACTGATATTATTTGTGAAAAAAATATGTCAAAGATAGTAGTTTGCTCAAGTTCTAATAAATATTTTATAAGAAAATATTTATAAACACTTTTGAATTTTAATTGGTGTTGGTCATCAATAGAGTGGTTTTATTTTGATTTGCCAGTAGCAAAAAACTTCTTTACCTTATGCAATATCATTTTACCATTCCAAATAATTGCCCCAAAAGACATCAGGGTAATTAAAACAAAACAATCTTCATGAAAAAAGATAAAATATCACCACCCAAAGTGAAAATTTTTATTCCTTGAAAGAATTAACATTGTCAAGTATATTTTCAATTTTTAATGTTAAAATATCTCATCAGTTATAATATACTAAAAATTCTAAATATTTCTATTTAAAACACATATGTTTTCAATGAATAAAGTCTTGGTTAATTTTGGTCCCTGTTTACATTGTTAAAACAAGAAAAAGTGTGACTTTTTAGCATATAATAGTATTAAGATTCATCAGCAGGTGGATTTTTATGGAAATATGCATAGTTATGATAGAAAGGTTGTCCTTATAAAGGTCAATTAAACCATTATTGCTTCCAAATATATTTTGCATAAAGGAAAAGGTAAAACTTTTTCAATGGTTCTAAGAATGTTTTATATCAGTGAATCAGATTTCAAAGAGTCACAATTCCAATATTATTCCCCCAAAACATCAACTGATCATATACATTTTTAACCATATTAGTAATAGTCATGTCCATTACATATTATAGTGTATAATGAACAATAAAGCTAAACAAAGAAATATACAATGTGTCAGGAAAACATGCAATGGAGAAGTTGTAATATAGTCAACTTTTTCTAGATGTTTCTGTTTGGAGAATCATTAAAACTTGGAGTAGGTGTCCAATATTTTCCTGCAAAGTTAATTTTTGTCCAAAACTGTTTTAGAGTTATGATATATAGACAAATGAGTACTTTCAGCATAGCTCTACATAGCTTCCTTATATATTCTTTTTATTTCTCTGTTGTTCATATGAGTCATGATCCTGATAGACAAAGTGAAGAGAATTTCATAATAAGCCTTGTTTGCTAAACCTCACAGAATAAAAGTTGAGGTGGCAATGGATGATTAGATTTATGAAATGTGAATGCAGGAAGAAATAAGATACATGAAGTCAAAAGTGCAACACATTTCAGATGAGGAAGCTAAAGTATAGAGAAGCTAAATAAATGGGCCAAAATCAGGTTTAGATACGAAGAGACCATAGGGCTGATTTTAAAAAATAGAAGTTCAAAGGTAATTTCTCCTAGAAATTGACAAAATATATATAGGGTTATCAGGAAGATAATAGAATAGAAGATCAGTGGCTCACATATGCCCAAAACAAGAGCAATAATTTTGTCCATAGACAAAGTATCTTGTGGAGCCTTGAGATTCAAGTTGGAGGTTGTGAAACCAAAAATCTAGGAAGATTATTTTGAGAATACAGACCCAAAAAGTACTTGACTGCATCATTGTTTGGCATTGAGCTCACTATAGAAACCATCTATAAAGGGGTCCAACAGTAATATATATATAATATATATATACATACTAGTGCCTCAGTGGGGGTTTCAGAAGTAGTTCCAAAAGTTTATCCTGCAATGAACTCCAGTCCCTCTCATGTGCAGTCCAAATTTTTTTTATTGTTCTAATAATTACCCAAAGGGAAAATGACACGTGTGCCACTTCTACCTCATAGCACGTTCTAAAAGGGAACTTTCTCAGATCCAGTCCCTCTGCCACAGCCAAGGAAATAGATTATTCAGGGAATTTATGAGAGACTTGCTTAACTGAAATATTATGATGCACTTGCCTGCCTCCATACCATAACATATCCTGAAGGGCTCTATCTCAACTCCAGCCCCACTCATCTGCATCCAGGAAGCTTTGCTGAATATTCAAGTAACTACTGGGAAATTTCTCTAATTTTTTGCCAATGTGACAGGCTAATTGGACTCCATTTCATGGTAGTTCCCATAGGGGACTTAATCTCAACTCCAGACAGTTTAAGCTACAATCTGCAAGTATTATGGCACATAAAGCATTCATGAGTGTCTAGCTTGCTTGTGCCACTGCCACTGCATTGAGCTTCCCATAATTGATCCCTTAGCACATTCTATATTATTTTTGACACTTGGTTTTAGCTCCTTAAACTGTGGTCTGAAAGCTTTTCTGCTCAACCAAGATCACCCTGGGAGAAAAATTTTCTGAGAACCATTGTTAGTCTTACCTACTTCTTTCCCAAAGTGAATCTTCAAATTACCCTAGATGTTGGTTCCATCCCTTTTAAGAGCTTGTTTGGAATTTCCATCAGGGGAAGATAGCTACTTGTACACCCTTGACCAAAAAGCATATAGTCCTCTTCTAATGGGAAAGGTCGTCATCTTGGATCAAGAATGCAGGTACAGGAGGGATGCATGTGGAGTGGTGAGGGAGGAAGGGGACATCTGCCTAGCCAGCCAGATAAGCCAAATCAACCCTGGTGATCAATGGAGTGACAGATGATTGCAGCCAGACTGCCTTCATATGCCCATCCCCTCTAAACTGTGTACTGACTGAATATCTGCCTAACTGGGTACCCAGAGGAAAGCATGTCTAATAGTGTCCTACAGGCTGATATCCTGACTTTGGCCCCATAGTGGATCTGTAGTTCAGTTCTAGACCTTATCAACTGCAGTCTTAAAGAAGGTTTGCTCATTCAGGAGCCCACTTGGAGATACACTTATCAGAAACAGGTCAGAATATTTTGATCCTGGTTGTGGGACCTGAAGCCATCCTGGGTCTCATTTGCAGCCTATCTCAGCCATAGCCTGCCATAGTACAGCCTGCTCAGAGATCCACAAGGTGATTGAATGGGAGCATTTCCTAGAGATTAATAAAAAGCAACATCTATAATTATACCTAGTAAGAGCCTCATTCCCTGAACACTGAAGAAGATACTCATTTTAATATCAAAACTACCAGATAGGGTTATCAAAATAGTTTAGTCCCCCAAGGTACCATAAAGGACAAATACCTATTACAGTCCCTGAGAATAGGACTACCAACTGTGATCCAACTGTGGACACAGCATTAGTCAAAAGGCCAATAGGAAAGTCCATTCAACTATCATCCCAGAAATAATCACAAGAGCCCAGAGATAAAAAAAGAAGGAAAAAAAAAACCTTTAACTTGCTAAAATTGGTCATTTAATACTAAAAAAAGTGTTTAGTTCTTCAAATACATAGATACCAACACAAGGCTAAATAGATAAAGAAAAGAATATGTGCTTAATAAACTTAAGAAGATTTAAATCATTAAAATAGTATATTATTAATAAAACTATAAATCAATAACAGGAGGAATGTTGAAAAATGCACAAATATATGGAAATAAAGAAATATATTCCTAAACAACCAGTCATTTAAAAAATTAAAAGTTAAAGGATAAATAAAGGCAAAATAAATTAGAAATACAACATACCAAAAGTTAAGAGGTACATAAAAGAAGGATTTCTGAGAAAGGCTATTGCAATAAATGCCTACATTAAAAATTAGAAAGATCTTAAATAATTAATGTAATGCTATAGCTCAAGGAACTACAATGATAACAAACTAAGCCCACAATCAGGACAAGGAAGGAAATGATATAAATTAAAGAATTGAACAAAAGATAGATTGGAAAAACAATACAAAATATTAATAATTTTAATAGTTGGTAATATGGAAAAAAATCAATGGACCACTAGCCAGAGTAAAAAAAAAAAATTAAAGACTCAAATAAAATAAGAAATTAAAGATATTATAAGTGATACCTTAGAAATGTAAGATTATGAGAGAAAAACATATAACATTAAATTGGAATTGCCAACTCAGAGACAAAAAATATAGAAAATCTGAATAGACCTACAATGAATAAGATTAAATCAGTAACAAACATTCTCCCAAGGAGGGGAGAAAAAAATCTTGGTTTGTCCAAAGCTTTACTACTGAATACTACTAAACACTTAGGAAAAACTAGTACCAATTATTTTCATTTTTCCCAAAATATAGAAGAGTTATAAATTCTTTAAATTTATTCTATGAGGCCAATGTTATCCTGATACTAAAAGCAGAAAAGGACACAGAATTTAGGAAACTACAGGCCAATATTTCTGATAAATATAGAAGCAGAGATTCTAAACAAAGTTTGAAAACTCTGAATACAACAGAATATTAAATCACCTATCATGCTCAAGGAAGACTCATTCTATGCATTCAAGGATGGTTCAATATGCATATATTATTGAACAAGGTATGCTGGATTAACAAAATAAAGGACAAAGCCATATGATGATCTTAATTGACACAGATAAAGCATTTGAAAAAAATTCAACATTCATTCATGATAAAAAATGCTCTCAAAAATTATATATTTGTAATTTGCTTCAATGCAATAAAGGCAACCAATACCATAGTCAAGCTGACATCATAATGAATGAGGTAATACCAAAAAATTTTCCTCTAGTATCTAACATATGACAAGGATGCCCATTTTCACTATGGCTATTCAACATAATACTGGAATTGCTAACCAGAACTGTTAGGCAAGAAAAATTTAAAAATAAAAGTAAACAAATTGGAAGTTAAATTGTCCCTGTTTGCAGACAACATAATTTTGTATGTATAAATCTCTAAGAACTGCATTAAAATATCTTAGAATTAATGATCTAAGAAAAAATTAAGTTCTACAATACAATACAAAATCAAAGAACAAGAAACAAATCATTGTATCAACTAACAGGAAACTATTTGAAAAAATAAATTAATTGGTCTAATTTACAAAATAGGTGATTTAATTTTTAAAAAATGAAAATAAATTTAGCAAGAAAATGAAAGACTTCCACAATGAAACCTACAAACTTTTCATTAAAAATTGAAGAAGAAAAAAATAAATATGATATCTAGCATTACATGAATTAAAATAATCAATATTTTTTAAATGATCATGCTACCCAAATTAACACACAAATTCAATGCAATTTCTATCAATATACCAATGGCATTCTACACAGAGGTAAAACAATCTTTAAATTCATATGAGACAACAACAACAAAACCCAAATAACCAAAGCAATTTCCAAGCAAAATAAGATGGACAGAGCATCATATTACCTGATTTCAAAATATACTTCAAAGCTTCTGTAAACAAAGCAGCATTTCACAAGTATTAAAAAATGCATTATGGGGCTAGGGTTTGGCTCAGTGGTAGAGCACTTGCTTCGCACGCATGAGGCACTGGGTTCAATCCTCAGCACCATGTACAAAATACATAAATAAATAAGATAAAGGTTTAAAAAAATTTTTTTAAAAATGCATTTAATAAAGCAGCAAAATTGAAAGTCCTCTATAAATAATTCAAGAAGTAATAATTAAGTGTACAACTACTCCACAGTTGTAAAACAGGTCAAAAATAATAAAATCTACAATTATGCACTAATATATCATACTTATCTTAAATATATATGGTATAACTACAATAATTAGTGCACAGATGTTGGCAGAGTGGATTAAAAATAAGCCAACAATGTGCTGTCTACAAAATACTCGTTTCAAACTCAATAATATAAGTAGTTTAAAAATAAAGGATGTACAAATATACACTGTGTATATTTAGTAAATAAAAACAGAACCATTTATATTAATATTTAGAGAAAAATGTAGAGACAAAAATACTGTATAAGCATGTTGTCTCAAAGGAATACAACAAACCTGAAAATGCATTAACTAAACAAGAGCTTCAGAATATTTGAAATAATAACTGACAGACTAAAAAAGAAAAAAATTAAAAAGAACAGAAACCGTGAATACAATTGAAGACTTCATTGTTTCCATCTCACCAATTTATGTAACTTATAAAAATACAATTATCAGTGATGTAGAAGAATGGACGAATGTAATCAACCAATAGAGATTAGCTGACATACATAGAACTCTCTAGTCAACACGAAAATAATGCAATTTTAGTTATTTCCTTCTACCCTTGGAAAAGTCACCAATATGGATCATAATACCTAGAAACAAATAGTGTTATCCTATTTAAAATAATTAAAATTAAGGCTGGGGCAAGATGGTGACATATAGGTAATCTACATCCAACTCCATGAGAGAAAAAATTCAAGATAACAGTGGAAAAAATACATTCTGAGAGGAGATAAAAAGAAAAAAATGAGCTCTGGGAAACAAGAAGGACATGAATGGGTAAACAGCACAGAAAATTGGAAAAGGAACTCAGAGGAAAGTACAAAGCAATTCACAACTTCACACCTGTCTCCCAAAAAGGGGCAGGAAAACATGATTCCACAATCATAAAGCAAGCCAGACAATGCAGGAAAACCAGATTAGTACTAACTTCAAGAAAGAAAAATGGTTCTTATAAACTTAAATTCAGTATGGGGATTACCTCACTCAAGTAAACTCTTGCACTGAGAAGAGCAATATGGAGAAGGGTTCTATGATTAGGAATTACACTCTTTTGGGAATTAGAAAATATGGCACAATCAGTTAAGCAGCCCTGGGGATCACCTGTCATAATGACTGTGTGGGAGATGACAACAAGAGACAATCATAGAAAGGAGAGTATGTCACGAAACCACTGAGAGGTTTAAGAAGCAGGGAGTGCAGATTGTGAAGGGTTGGTTTGCCTGTTCTAAGTGGCAAAGAGTAAAAATATTCATATGTGTTTTCACCAGGGAACCAAATCTTAGAACACTGAAATGAGGCTGGTAGACTACTCTGTTCATGTGGCACCAATTCCAGCACAGAACTCAGCAATTTGTTTGCTTTCCCACTAATAAGGTATTTGCCATGCATATGAGTGCACAGATTAAGGGTATTTTGAATGAATGTGTGCCCACATGACACCAATTATACCCAGGCAGATCTCACCTGTATTAGCATTGTCGATATGCACATATAAAGTCTCCTGGGTGAATACATAACTACTGCCAGCAATATATTTTTAACTCCTGCAGGGGAAGTGCAAGGTAAAATACAGACTGCACAGAGGACCAGTCTGCTTGGTGGAAGCTGAAAGAAATTACAATCACCTTCAGCTCCAGTCCATTATGCCCCATATCTGGTGGATTCCAATATTACAGGACTTGAAAAGAAATATCTTCAATATAAGTTCCTCAACTAGAAGGAATTTTTTCTCCTTTTTTCTCATTGAATTTTTATTACTTTTATGCAATTTTATTTTTTATCTTATTCTTCAATTAAATTTTTCTCCTTATTTCTTTCCTCCTCTTTTATATTATTCCTTTCTTAAAAACCTTTTTCATTCTTTTTCCTTTTTTTGTTTTGGTACCAGGGATTGAACTCAGTGGCACTTTAGCACTGAGCCACATTCTCAGCCCTATTTTGTATTTTATTTAGAGACAGTGTCTTGCTGAGTTGCTTAGTGCTTCGCTTTTGCTGAGGCTGGCTTTGAACTTGCAATCCTCCTGTCTCAGCCTCCGGAGCTGCTGGGATTACAGTTGTGCACCACTCCATTTTTTTTTTTTAACTTTTCTCCCATTACCAATTTCATTAATAATACTTTTATTAATTTGGGGACTATTTTTTGTTGTTGTTGAAACAGGGAGTCACCGTGTTGCCCAAGCTCATCTCAGGAAGGAAGAGGGGAATGAGAGAAGAGGGAGAAAGGGAAGGGAAAGATAGGGTAATAGAGAGGGTGAATATAATCAAAGCAAAATAACTGCATGCATGGAAATGTAGTAAAAGCCATTAATTTGTAGAATTTTATAGGTGTCAATAATTAAAATAATAAAAAGTCACATGGAGCAAATTATAAAGAGGAAAGGTCAAACATCAGTAATGACATTTCTACCTAAGTGGTTGAGATTTAGCTCAGTGGTAGAACATTTGCCTAATATTTGCAATATCCTAGGTTTCATATCCAGTAATCCCCCACATCAAATGCTGCTCCTACTTCAAAAGAAAAAAAAATAGAGAAAGAGTAGCAAAATTAAGGCAATGCAAGCCCAAGGGATAAAATAATTATTTGAACACAAATAAATTAAAATAAAATAGATAAACTATAGAAAAATGAATATAATTAAAGTGATTTCTAAGAAAGATCAATAAGATTGATAAATTATATAAGAATAAGTATAACAGGAAATAAGATCACCAATATCAGAAATGAAATATGAGATGTCACTACAGATACTAAATCCATTAAAATATAAGATAATACTACAAACATCTTTACAATCACACATTTGAGAGTTTGAAAAAATGACATAATTCCTCAGAAACCAAAAATGAACAAATTCATGAAAAAATCAATAGAAAACAAAATTTTCCCTTGGTATTTATTATAGTCTTTATAATCTGGCTTTGTGTTTGTCAGCCTTTCCAGGAATTTTAAGCAGCTGCATATTTTCTCTTAACTTGCACTCATTACCACTGATTCCACACTGGATGGCCCTCAGGTTCTGGTTTTCTAGGAGTGTGCTATTGGTGTATCATTACCCTTTTGGTACTAGAAGAAGATCCAAGTCCAAGTTTGTCTCAAATATACTATCCACACAAACCTCTCCCTGGGGCAGAGGTAGGCCCTGATACCCCATTCAGTTACCAGCATGTGGTCAGGCATTCTGGAATTCTGCCAATCTCTTGGGAGAATCACCAGGAATGGGCAAGTCCTAGGATCCTTTGTCATGTTCATGGCCATAAATGCCACCAATCTGTGTCATACTCTGAATCCACAGCTCACCAAGATTGTGACTACTCTAGGTTAGGACCAAGACTAACATTGTTATGGGTTGCTTATTGTTGAGGTAGAATCATGGCCATAGACCATATCAGTAAGCCAAAGATTATATTAGCTGGAATAGCATTTCATTAAACTGAAGTTTCATTTCTTCCCCTGAAACTTGAGCTATTCCACAGTCTCTGTTCACAGACAGGCTTGAATATATGCGATATTATAATCTTCCCAGTGTTATGATTCAAATGCCTAGCACAAGCACCCTGGAAAATTCTCATGCTTCTTACCTTGTCATGCTCCAAGGAAATGTGTCCTTGCCCCATACTATGCAATCTGAGGTTAGGGGTAGTGGTTGGAGAACACAGTCTCTTGGCTACCTAGAATGACACTAATATTGATCATGTTTGAATCTCACAGGCAGAAAGACCTACATAGTCACAGGTGTATACTGAGGCCCATTGCTATTTTGACAGTGATGTAGGCTGACACTTGAGTCCATCCCAGTATGACACAGACAGTTTTCTACCTGGTTCCAGGGCAATTCTAGAGTCCTGTCTATGAGAACTGGTATGGACCGGGAATTGCATGGTTTGGGAAAAAGTGCTAGAGACAGTCCTTGAGCTGTCAATTCTGCTGATACTCTGAGTCACACCTGAGTCACAAAATTACAGAAGGCTTGCAAGAAGGGCAGCCTTCTGTTATGCCAGGAGCTGGGTCTTAATGTAGTCAGTGGTCTTTGAATTGTGCTCTAAGACTTGGATTTCATGCCCACTTCCACAGTTGAGTTTTTGCTTCCTGATCTTTCATCTAATTGGAAGTGGGACTGTGGAGGCAGATACCTGCCTGTCCTAATGCATTTTCAGCAGTAAATTGCATAGGCATTGGCCTGGCAGTAAGGGTTGTGGAGCTCTGCCCAACACTGGGTTCTGTGGTGAGAATTTAGTAATGGGTTTTAAGTTTAAGGCCTGAACTTAATTCTTTCTCCTTCCCTAAATCAGAATGTGCATATCTCCATATTAGGCTACTTGGAGTTGGAAGAGTGGTGATATTGGAATCTCCTGCTTTCTCTACCTTTTTTCTCTTTCTCTTTTTCTCTATCTCTCTCCTCCCCCCTCCCTCCCCAAAGAGATTTTCTTATTTTTTGTAAATGTGACTTGATGTATCTATGAGGAGATAATCTCTGGATATGCTTATTCAGCCACCATCTTTCTCTGCCACCTTATAGACATTTTGAATGGTAGCTTTTTTAATATATAATTTTTACAAGTTATGGTTGGTTCATGGGAGGGCCTGCAGAGCTCTTCACACTCCATTTTCAAGTCTTCTTATTCTGTAATGTTCTAAACATTATTATTTGGGAATACTGTATAAAGTATAGAGAGGACCTCTATGTCATTGCCTACAACTGCATGTTGATCTGTAATATTTCCTCAATATATTTAATTAAAATTCAATTAAAATATCATAGAAATAAAAATGGTTAGGGATAAAAATATCAGTGCATATGGTATGCAGGGAAATTGAATCCTATCAATTTTCTAAAGGTAGAAATTCTGCCGAAATTCATTTGTATGGTCAATACAATCCCAAATAGAACTCCAAAAGAACATGATAGGCACATTCTATATTTCTCTTGTTTTTTTATTTAATTTGAAAATTAAATTTATTTTAAATTGACACAGTAAAATTACTGTCAGTGGGGTAAAAACAATTTTTGATACATGTATACATTGTTAATTTTTGATCTGGTTAACATATCTAAGTCCTCATTTATCATTTTATGTTGAAAATTTTAAATGTTCTATATTTTTAAATGTGTATTATATTAACATTATCTATAGTCACTGTACTGTGATTTAACATATCATAACTAATTGTTCCTAACTGCATTTTTATTCATTGATCCACATTGCTCCATCGTTTGCCCCTTCTGCATTCATTCTCACATACTCATGATCCTCAAACAAAAATACAGGTGAAATGTGTTTTCTATATATTGATAATTATAATATTTATATTTAAAAATGTTTGCTTATACATTCACCTACTTAATTCCTGCCATTTGTTAGAACATAAAACATAGATGAAACTGGAAGACATAATGATATGCAAAAAAATCCAGACACAAAAAGGAAAACACTTAATGATCTCATTTATAGTTGCAGTCTATATGAGTTGAATTCATAAAATACGAAGGAATGGTTGTTGACATAGACTAATATTGAGAGAAATTGAGAATGTTGATAAAAAGATACAAATATTGAGTTTTGTAGGATGAATAAATTCTGGGTAACTAATGAACTTCATGGTTACTATAGTTAATAGAATTTAATTGTATACTTGAAATTTGCTAATAGAATTCATCTTCTGTATTTCATCAAAAAGATGTTTTTTGGTGGGACTGCAAATTGGTGCAACCTATCTGGAAAGCAGTACGGAGATTCCTTAAAAAACTTACAATGGAACCACCATTTGACACAGCTATCCCACTCCTTGGCCTATACCCTAAAAACTTAAAAACAGCATACTACAGTAGTGCAGCCACTTCAATGTTTATAGCTGCACAATTCACAATTGCTGAACTGTGGAAGCAACCTAGATGCCCTTTAATAGATAAATGGATAAAGAAACTGTGGTATATATACACAATTGAATATTACTCAGCAATAAAAGAGAATGAAATTATAGCATTTGCAGGTAAATGGATGGAATTGGAGAACATCATGCTAAGTGAAGTAAGCCAAGCCCAAAAAACCAAAGTTCACACAAGGACTGAGAACATCTTCACAGACCTGGAGCCTGCAGATCTGGCAGGTGCATGACTTAACAGATAGACCTCTGGAACGGAAGGGAAGCCAGATGGTCAGGGGAAATGGGGGACTTACTTCACTTTTGTCAGTTTGGATGAGAAGAAATGGGAGAGTGGCTCAGGAGTTCTCCTGGTCTGGAGGGTGGGCCTCAACCCCTTTTGCAGGGGAGGTCTGAAAAACCCTCCTGGGTTTTGGGCACCAATTGTAAGTCCAAATGACCAAAGGAGGTAAAATAAAACTGCTGGGCAAGCACCAACTGTAAAGCAAAACCACTAGAGAAGCTTTATTTGGGAAGTACATTCCCAGGTGAACTCCAGCTCAACAGGGTGGACAGGAGAAATGCACGTGTGTTCCCCAGTACCCAGAATTTAAAGGACATGGTCAGGAAGGGAAGGCTTAAGGCCAGAAAAGAAGGGCTTGAGGCAGGAAGAGGAGGGCATCTAGAGTCCGGTACCCCCTGGTATTGGTCAGGGCATCCTGCTGATGTCAGAGTCCTTTTTTTCCTGGTTCCTGCTTATGTGTCAGCATTCTGCCAGCTGCTTCTCCATGCTTGCAGGCTGCTTGCTGCGCCGGTCCCCATGGTCCGCAGCATTGGGGGCAGCCATGCCACATGATCTGTGCCCCTTTGTGCATGCGGGCTGCTTGCCACTTGGGTCCCATCAGCCCATGTTGGTACAGGCCACCTGTCACTTCATTCCCTGCAGCCTGTGTCTGCACAGGCCATCCGCCACTTCATTCCCTGCAGCCTGCATTTGTATGGTCTGTCTGCCACTTTGTTCCCTGCAGCCTGCGTCTGCACGGGGCCATCCGCTGCTTCGTTCCCTACAGCCTGCATCTGCGCGGATGCAGAAGCTGCGAGAAGCTGCAAACTCCTAAGCAGACCTAACAAATACACCACCAGTTGGCTGTACCAGTGTCACATCTAGGTTCTCTATTCTGTTGTATTGATCTATGTATTTATTTCTTCAGCAATATTATACATATATTATAGAGAGCCATCTGTGGGCTGTATGTGGACTGTGAGCATCACAGCCAGTGAGGAGATAGGTCTGGCATTGGGAACTCCCATGGCACCCCCACAGGGATAGACTGCCTGATGTTGGTGAACTTCTCCCTCAGCTCTTCCAAAGATCCCACACAGCACAGGAGATGGACTAACCTGCTATAGCCACACAGCCCCTCTAAGATGAGTGTGATCTGCCAAGATGCCAATCAACTTGCTGACTGCAAGACATCATGAAGCAAGATTCCGCCCTTGAAATCTTATCCCTGCCTTTGATGTATACCCTTTAAATAAACCACAGGAGCCATTTTGTCTTGTCTAGCTGATTTTGGACTGGACCTATCAGGAGCTCCAACTTTTGAAACTATCTTTTCTGACTTTGTCTTTTGTTCTTTACTAATTATTCTAGACTTTAATTTCTCAGGTGGCTTAGATCCTCCTCGGCAGGAAGAAGAACCCCTCAAGGAAACACTGGCTGTCTCCCCTTAAATGACACTCTAACATGTGGCCTGATAATTCAGAGTACATAATGATTCAGGTAAGCCATCCCCTACCTCAAAATGATAAATGATGGATTGTAATCTAGAGAGAGAGTGGAATTCTTGAAAGTGAATTCTTGAAAGTGAATTTTTGATATGCTGATATAAAACTGGAGCAAAACTCTTCCAGAAAAAGTCTATCCACTTAAAACCTTTGTTAAATAGAAATTAGGAAGAAAGGATGCATTTTCTACCATTTTCAGAAGTGCTTGTGCAATTTAAACTGAGCAGGCAAATTTTCCACTGCAGTCACCCACTGTGCCAGAGCATCCTTACAAAATGCTGCTAAAGAGCAGCCTAGCTTGGGGGAGACAAAACCCATCTAAGTAATCACACAAATTTAAAATACTGTGACAGACAGACTACACTAACCACAGACTCTGACAGAATCTCTAACCTGCATGATGCCACTGCTTCTAAGGACATCTTTATTTCCTAGGAATTCTGCAAAAAAGATGGCCACTCTAACTAACTTGGGTACCAAATGCAACCCAGTTTGATTTTTCCTGTCCTATGATTGGTTCTTCACTAGCTAAAGCCCACCTTTTGGGCAAAAATTATTAGCTATAGACCAAATGCCAGTGTGGAGCAGGCAGGCTGGCCAGCGGCACAAGGCAGGGCACAAGCAGCAAGGGAAGCTCAAAGGGTGGCAATGACTCATGGGGCTGGGGCAAACAGTGCATGGACATGGCCCAAATGGCTCAGAGCATAGTATACCTACACTTCTATTTCAATCTGCATTTTTTGACATCAAAGATTTACAGTTTTAAACACAATAATTCTCTACAATTTTTGTTATATTTACATATAAATATTATCTTCTTAAAGTTATTGTAAGTGATATTTGCTATTCCCTGACTATCTCTCTCTCTTTAATTTTTATGTTTTGAAGCATAATTACCAAGATGAAAAGGATACGAACCATTTTAATGTAATATCTCATAAGGGTAGAGAAATTTTAATGGAAATACTGTCCTTGTAAGCAATAATATGAGACAGCTTATTTTCTCCTCAGCTTTTTACCAAATGTGAATACAAGATGGCTTTGCATCATTTTAAAACTGGAAGAATGCCCTTATTAGACACCAGATATATCAGTGCCTTAATCTTGGACTTTCTGGGCTTCAGAACTTTGATAAATAAATTTCTATTGTTTTTTATATTGATTTTTAAATATATTTTAGTTATACATGGACACAGTGTCTTTATTTTGTTTATTTATTTTTATGTGGTGCTGAGGATTGAACCCAGTGCCTCATATGTGCAAGGCAAGTGCTCTGCCACTGAGCCATAATCTCAGCCCTGAATTTCTATTGTTTAACTCAACTTGATTATGGCATTCTATCACAGTAGGCCTAGCTGATCCATGGAAGAATTGAAAATTTAATTTCCATTTCTAAATGGTCAATTCTAGTGTATATAATTAATACATGTGATTTCAATAGACTAAATTTTGTAAGTTTTATTTTTTTTAGTTATACATGACAAAGCATTTGTGTATTTTGATATATCATACATAGATGAGGTGATTCTCATTTTTCTGATTGTGCATGTTGTAGAATCACATCAGTTATGCAGTCATATATGTACATATATTTTTAGAACAGATTTAAATTCACAAAAAATAGATGAATGTATGAAGAATTCTCATATATACTCTGCATTTACCTAAGTATAGGCTAATTCATTATTAATATTTCATTAGGTTGATACATTTATTACAACTGAATCAACTTTGATATATTATTATCATCCTAAACCAATCGTTTACATTCATGTTCCATTCTTACTTTTGTACATTTTATGAGTACAAAAAAGTATAATATGTGTCCATAATCATACTACCAAACATGTAAGAATCAATTCCCTGAATATTCTTTATGCACTGCCTATTGACCCCTCTTCCACCATGAACTCTGTCAAAGACTGAAATTTTTGTGTTCTCCATGATTTTACCTTTCCTAGAATGCTATATTTTTGAAATTACAAAGCAGGTTTTCTTTTTAGATTATCTTCTTTCACTTAGTAATTTGCATTTAAGTTACATACATATTTTCTTATGGCTTAATTGTCATTTGGTTATAAAGTTAATATTTCATTATTTGCTTCCATAGGTTATTTATGCATTCACCTAAAATTTATTTCGAGTACTTCTCAGTTTTATAAATTATGGATAAATCTACTAGTAATTTCCATGTGAATGTTTTTGAGATTTCAACTTCTTTGGGTAAATACCAAGGACCCTGATTCGTGCCTTACATGGTATAAATGTGTTTGATTCTTTTAAGAAACTGCTAAAATACCTTTAAAAGGCCCTGGATTACTTTGGCTCCCACAAGTAATCAAATAAAGTAAATGTTGTTCCATATACATATCACCATTCACTGGTATCTGCTTTATGAAATTAGGCTACTCAGAGGTGGGTTTGATAGTAAATCTTTATTAATTTGTATTTTCCTGATTGCGTATGACTTGGAAAATCTTTTTTATATAATTATTTGCTATCTGTATATCTTCATTAGTGAGAAGTTTGTTAAAACCTATAGTTCAATTAAACTGGGGTATGTGTCTTCATATTAAAAGATTTTAAGAATATTTGTATATTTTGATAATTAACCATTATTAGATATGTTCTTTGAAAATACTTCCTCCATTTTTATTCTTTTCACAGTGTCTTAAAAATAGCAGACTATTTTTTTAATTATTTTAATTAAGTTCAACCTATTCATTTTTTATTTTATGTATTATGCTTTTGATGGCATCTCTTTAATATCATTACTGAACCAAGTTTTATCTATATTTTTTTCTATATTATTTTTCTGGAGTTTTATACTTGTTTTACATTTTACATTTAGATGTTTATTACATTTTGAGTAAATTTTTATAAGAAGTGTGTAAGTTTTGTGTCAACATTCATGTGAGAGGTTTTTTTTTTAATGTATGTGTGAAATCTAGTAGTTTCAATGCCATTTGTTTAAAAGGATATACTTTCTTTATCTTATTGCTTTTGTCTCTTTGTAAAAGGATGGTAAACTATATTTATGTAGGTCTATTTCTAGGGTTATTATTTTGCAATCTCTTTGTCTAATCTTTTACAAAATCATGCAAGTACTTTTTTTTATTTGTTCCCTCTTGGTCTCTATTGACACCTTAGGGCAGGGCTTATTTTAAAAATAAATATTATATTTTTAACACAGAAGAATGAATTTCAATTCACAGTACACATATGAAGTGCAATTTTTCATTTTTCTGGTTGTACAAAAGGTAGACTCACACTATTCCTGTCTTCATACATGTACCTAGGGTAATGATGTCCATCACATTCTGCCATCTTTTCTACCCCCATCCCCTTTTCCTTCTCCTCCCCCCCTTTGTCCTATTGAAAGTTCATCTATTTCTCCCATACTAACAACCCCTACCCCCATTATGGATTAGCATCCACTAATCAGAGAAAATATTTGGCTTTTGGTTCATTGGGATTGTTTTATTTCACTTGCCATGATGTTCTCCAACTCCACCAATTTAACGGCAAATTCCATGGTTTTATTCTCTTTAATGCTGAGTAATATTCCATTGTGTATACATACCACAGTTTCATTATTTATTCTTCTATTTAAGGGCATCTAGGTTGCTTCCACAGTTTAGCAATTGTGAATTATGCTGCTATAAATATTGAAGTGGCTGTGTTAATGTAGTACGCTATTTTTAAGGCTTTAGGGTATAGATTGAGGAGTAGGATAGCTGGGTCAAATGGTGGTTCCATTCCAAGTTTTCTAAGGAGTCTCCATACTGCTTTCTAGATTGGTTGCACTGATTTGCATTCCCACCAGTATGAGCGTGCCTTTTCCCCCATAGTCTTGCCAACACTTATTGTCCCTTGTATTCTTGATAACTGCTATACTGACTGCAATTAGATGAAATCATAGAGTAGTTTTGATTTGCATTTTCCTATTTACTAGAGATGTTGAACATTTTTTCATATATATGTTGATCAATTGTATTTCTTCTGAGAAGTGTCTGTTAAGCTCCTTAGCCCATTTATTGATTGGGTTGTTTGTTTTTCTGGTGTTAAGTTTTTGAGTTCTTTATATATCCTGGAGATTAGTGCTCTATATGATGCTCCCAAAATATAGGCTTTCTTCACCTCATTGATTGTTTCTTTTGCTGAGAAGAAACTTTTAGCTTGAATCTATCCCATTTATTTATTCTTGATTTTATTTGTTGCACTTTATGAGTCTTGTTAAGGAAGTCAAGGCCTAATCTGACATGACGAATCCTTGGACCTACTCTTTCTTGTATTAGGCATAGGTTCTCTAGGGTAATACCTAGGTCCTTGATCCACTTTGCGTTGAGTTTTGTTCACGGATAGAAATAGGGGTTTAGTTTCATTTTGCTGCATATGGATTTCCAGTTTTCCCAGCACCATGTGTTGTAAAGGCTATCTTTTCTCCAATGTATGATTTTGGTACCTTTGTGTAGTATGAGATACCCGTATTTATGTGGGATTGTCGCTGTGTCTTCTATTCTATACCATTGGTCTACATGTCTATTTTAGTGTCAATACCATGTGATTTTTTTTTTCACTATAGCTTTGTAGTATAGTTCAAGATCTGGTATTGTGATGCCTCCTGCTTCACTCTTCTTGCTAAGTATTTCTTTGGCTATTCTGGGTCTCTTCTTTTTCAACTAAATTTTATGATTCATTTTTTAAAAAATATTTTTAGTTGTAGATCAACACATTTATTTATTTTTATGTAATGCTGAGGATCAAACCCAGTGACTCATGCATGCAAGGCAAGCACTTTACCAGTGAGCTACAATCCCAGCATATGATTATTTTTTTTTTAATTTCCATAAGAATGACATTGGCATTTTAATTGAAATAACATTGAATCTATATAGTGCTTTGGATAGTATGGGCATTTTCAATACTGGTTCTGCCTATCCAAGAGCATGAGAAATCTTTCCATCTTCTAAGGTCTTCTTCAATTTCTTTAGTGTTCTGTAGTTTTCATTGTTGATGTCTTTCACCTCTCTTGTTAGATTGATTCCCAAGTACTTAATTTATTTATTTGAGACTATTGTGAATGGGGTAGTTTTTCTAATTTTTCTTTCAGAGGATTCATCATTGATGTATAGAAATACATTTGATTTGTGGGTATTGATTTTATATCCTGCTACTTTGCTGAATTTATTTGTTAATTTGAGAAGTTTTTTGGTTAACTTTTTTGGATCCTCTAAGTATAGTATGTCATTGGCAAATAGAGATAATTTAAATTCTTCTTTTCCTATTTGTATCTTTTAATTTATTTTGTCTGTCTAATTGCTCTGCCTAGACTTTCAAGAGCTATGGTGAACAGAAGTAATGAAAGAGGTTTTCCTTGTCTTGGTCCCATTTTCAGAGGGAATGCTTCCAATTTTTCTCCATTTAGGATGATGTTGACCTTCAGTTTTGCATAGATAGCTTTTACAATGTTGAGGTATGTTCCTAGTATCCCTAGTTTTTCTAGTGTTTTGAACATGAAAGGGTACTCTATTTTGTCAAATTCTTTCTCATGATTCTTATCTTTAAGTCTATGATGGATTACATTTATTTATTTCCCTATGTTGAACCAACTTTGTATCCCTGGAATGAACCCCACTTGATCATGGTGCATTATTTTTTAATATGTTTTTGTATGTGATTTGCCAACATTTTATTGAGAATTTTTGCATCTATTTTCATCAGGGATATTGGTCTGAAAATTACTTTTTTTGATGTGTCTCTGGTGTTGGTATCAGGGTGATACTAGCCTCAAAGAATGAGTTTCAAAGGGCTCCCTTCTTTTCTATTTCATGGAATAATTTGAAGAGTATTGATATTCTTTTTTGAATGTTGTGCTAAACTTTGCTGAGAAGCCATTTTTTCCTGGGCTTTTGTTTGTTTATAGGTTTTTGATGGTGTCTTCTATTT
>PVHX01022088.1:0-28382 GCA_004024805.1 Geosciurus inauris | reverse complement strand
TTTTAAAATTCTATCCTTATTATGTATGTTAGGCATTTTCATTATAATGTGCCTTGGTGTGGATCTGTTGTAGTTTTGTACATTTGGTGTCCTGTAAGCCTTATGTATTTGATTTTCCAATTCAATTCATTTTTCATGTTTGGGAAATTTTCTGATATTATTTCATTGAAGAGATTGTGCATTCCTTTGGTTTGTATCTCTGTGCCTTCCTCTATCCCAATAGTTCTTAGATTTGGTCTTTTGATATTATCCCATAATTCTTGAATGTTCTGTTCATGGTTTTTTACCATTTTCATTGTATGGTCAACTTTATTTTGAAGATTACATATTTTGTCTTCATTGTCTGAGGTTCTATCTTCCAAGTTATCTAATCTGTTGGTGATGCTTTCTATTGAGTTTTTTATTTGGTTTATTGTTTCCTTCATTTCAAGGATTTCTGCTTGTTTTTTTTTTTCAGAGTCTCTCTTTCTTCTTCTTTTTTTTTTTTCAGTTGTAGATAGACACAATTATCTTTATTTATTTGTATGTGGTGCTGAGGATCAAACCCAGTGCCTGATCACACATGCGAGGCAAGTGCTCTACCACTGAGCTACAACCCCAGCCCTCTATCTCTTTCTGGAAGTAATCTTTTGCTCCCTGTATTTGCTCTCTTATCTCTTTGTTGGAGTGATCAATTGTTGCCTGTATTTGCTCTCTAATCTCTTTGTTGGATCAATCGTTGCCTATAATTGCTCTCTTATATTATTCTGTGCTTCACAGATCATTTTCATTATGTATGTTCTGAACTCCTCTGACATTTCATCTACTGTGCCATCAATGGATTCTATTATTGTAGCATCTTGATTTGTTTGGGGCATTTTCTTCCCTTGTTTTTTTCATGTTATTCATGTGTTTTCCTCTCTAATAGTGCCAATCTGAGGTATTACAGTTTCCACCCTTTAATCTTATAGTGTCCTGAAAGTTACCAATACCTCACCTCTGGTGTAACTGGGTCTGCAGGGACCTCAGGGATGATCTTCCTGGTCCTGGCTGTTGTCCTGGCTGTTGTCTCTAGACAGAAGTAGGCATGGATAGCTGCAGGTTGGTAGATGGTGGGCCGCAGTGCGGTGAGTCTCCTCCTCTGTGCCTGCACTGGGGTTGGTCTTCTCTGCCTCCTCCGTGCCTCAGCCCCAACCTGGGCCCTTCTGAGCAGGTACAGGTGGGCAGAGGTGGGCAGGCTCCCAGCAGCTGAGGGCAGGCACAGCACCCCAGCCATCATGAGCGGCCCAGAAGGGTCAGGCCCCAGCCCTGCACAGAGCACTGCTCACCAGAGCCTGCTGCAAAGTGGTCCTGTGTGTGCCTTCATCCCAGGTGAGACCAAAGCCCATGAAAGTAACTAATGGCCTGGCTGGCATGCTGGACGCCATGGAGCCAGATCTGCCCAGGGGTCACTCTGAGGACCCTCAAGCATCTCTGTGGGAGGAGAGGCTGTGAGAGCCAGGACGGGATTCTGCTTTCCAAATAATACATGAAAACTGCAGCCAGAGGACCTTAAAAGGAAAATCTGCTGCTCCAGGGCAGCGGCAGCACCATCTAGGCCAAGCTCCAGGAGATGAGGAGGACAGCCGAGGGGCAGCTAGCATGGCAAACCAGAGAGTACAGCCCTTCACCCAGGCACACCCAGCGATGGGGTGATGCCCAGAAGGCCCACTGGGAGTCCCACTTCCCGCTTGGCAGCTGTCCCAGGATGAGAGCTGGAGCACACTACAAGGCCAGCCCCTGCCACATGTTGTCCCGGTGGCATCTCTGTGTACTTGCCTTTCTGATTTCTGCAGATCCCCAGAGATAGTGGCCACATGTGGTCTTCAGCTGGACTTGGGCTAGGGAGCTCTGGAAAGAGCTGGGTGCCCAAGGTTCCCTCCCTAGGCCGTGGCCTTTGCTGGACAAGCTTTCCAGGAAAGCCTTGGACTCAGGGCTCCAGGAACAAAAATCCAAGAGTACCATGAAAAGTCAAGAAAGGCCTGGAGGCATCTGATTCCACTGCTCCCCTGCCCACTCCCTGCCCAGCCAGTTGATCCTCAGCCCCAGCACAGGAGAGGCTGCCCAACTGTCAGGTCCCCAGGGCCAGTACTGCTCACCACCTCTACACACTGCCTGGGCCCTCCTGAAGATGCCCACAACACACCTGACCCTCTGAGGCCTGGCATCCATGAGCAGCCATGCCCACATCACAAGGCAAGCCTCATCCACAGCAGGATGCCCCAGGGCGCCAGGCTGAGGCCCCGCTGACCTGGCAACATCATCAGCCCCCTGTAAGGCGAGCTGGAGCTCCAGGCAGGCAACTGCCCTCGCCATCACATGGAGGCAGCCCAACTGTCCACAAGCCCACCAGCAGCTACAAGCCTGAAGCTAGTTACTACTGCCTCCCACCCCACTTCTCCAGCCTGCTGGGGCCCATGGGGCTGGACACAGAACAGCTGGTCATCAGGAGGTTAGAGGATGACCAGAGGGTGGGAGGGCCCTTCCTCCTACCCACTTCCTGCCCTGGCTCAGCAGGGCTTTGACCTCCCTCAGCAGGCCACAGCTCCTGCTGCCTGCTGCTCTCTTCCAGGACTTAGGCCCCTGTCTTCCCTGTAGATGGGGAGCTGAGCCTGGGGCTTGTCATCGCCCCTGTGGTCCCTCTGGGCCTGCCCACATGGCGAGCATCCCCAGAACATCCTGAGCAGATAGCCACCAAGGTAGCCAGCTCTGCCTTCAGGGTTCAGGCGGACAGCCAGGCCCTACTCAGGTATAGGAATTGGTTAGCAGGACCCGGGCCTAGCTCAAGTACAAAGATGACCCCTCACAGCTCACCTGCCACCTAATGCAGGGAGGCCCAGGTCTCCCCCTTCTCTCATGTAGTTCTCAAGAATAACTGTAGAAATATGCCGAGAATGCAGCCTCTGAGGTGGTAAGGCCTGGCCGGGACGGCCTGGGCTCAGGACCTGTCCTCCCACAGAATGCAGCATCTGCACTTAGTGAGGCCTGGCCGGGACAGCCTGGGCTTTGTTCCTCTGTCCCCTGGAAGAAAGATGTCTTTCAAAGCTTTTCCCAGCAAGTAACCCTGCTGGGACTGCAACCAGGGTGGGCTGCCTTCAGGGTCCTCGGCTGTGGTGCCAAAGGGGTGGGCACAGTCGAGACCCGTCTACCCGGGGCAGCTTTCTTGAGCTTAGGAATCCAGCTCACAATAGATCAGAGACTTCTGCCTGTGCTGCCTGCCTGCAACGGCCTGGAGACTTTGCACAACCCGCCTGTGAGCGTGTTCTGTCTGGGGCCGCGCTCCTGTGCGGCCACCTGGCGCAGGAGGCTCTGGGCTGTGGACACCAGCAGGGGAAGTGCTGCTGAGACGCCAAAGCCCACGGCAGGTCGATTCACACAGACTCTGTATGTCAGCACCGTGTGCCCAGGGAGAGTCCAGCCACCCAGACGAGGCTGCAGGGGCTGAGCACTGAACACTGCTCCACTGACCCCACAGGTGCAGGACAGTCAGCCAGCCACACAGGCCTCCAGCCTGACCTGGACCCCCGATGCCTGTCCACAGTGCCATGTGGGCAGCCAGCCCACTGAGTGCTCTGCCTGCCCCAAGGATGCCGCTCCCCTCAGAGCCCTTCACAGCAAGTGCTGCCAGGAAAGGCTGGTGGCTTTGTGTTCAGTGCATACCAACAAGCCCTTTGTCCCCACAGCAGGATAGAACAAACCACGTCAATGATGTATCGTAGAAGAATCCAGGCCCCCGAGCATGGGGACGAGTCTGTAGCCCTGACAGCAGAAGCCAGGAGGGCTCCCAGCACAGAGCCCAGCTCAGCCACCTACTGGCTGCGGGCAAGGACATCTGCACCTCAGCTCATCTCCTGCAAAGTGGCCCTGAAGCCTCCTGGGGCCCTGGCCCAGTGCCAGGCCAAAGCACAGTACTCGGTACTCACCTGGAGTCCTTGTCATCATAAACAAAAGTGATAATGCCGGAGACAGTTGATCAAAAATAAGCTTCCTGACGGCAGTGCCCCCAAAGTGGCTCCATCTCCACAAGGCAGCACGCCATGGAGCCGGGCTGGCCAGGAATTCTAGGGCTGCTTACATGACAAAGGCCCGAAGTCAGGGGCCTGGGACCTCCCACCAGGGAGTCAGTGGAGGGACTGCAAGGGTGGTGCCCCCCACAAGCAGGAGCTGTCCTGGCCATGACCCCCCGCATCTCAGGTCCAGCAGAGCACAGGGAGGGCAGGGTGGAACAGTGGGGCTGGGCGGAGGCAGAATGAAGGGTGCCCAGGTGAGCCCAGGAGCAGCTCCTAGAGGCCTTGGGGTCAGGGAAGGAGGTCAGGAGGCCCTGAGAGCAGAGGGCAGGGCAGTGCCATGCCCGGGGAAGAGTCAACTGGGAGAGCCACTGAGTGGGAGCCACTCACTGCAAGGTGTCCCCCGTGGGTGATGTGGGAGGTCAGTGGTGTCCCCTGCAGGTGACATGGAAAGGGGAGAGGCAGGTGACCAGCAGACAGAGCAGGGCATGCTCAAAACACAGGGACAGGCAAGGGGAGGAACCCAGCCTTTGCACGCACTCACAACCCAGCGCCGCCCACCTCCAGCTGCACATGGCAGGGGCCTCTCAGAGTTCACAGGCAGCTGGGACCTGCCAGCCTCACACAGGGGTCTGGGCAGGTTACCTGGTGGCCTCTCACCTATACCAGTGCCTGAGGGGCTGCTGGTGGCTCCCCAGCCCTGGCCCACAGACTCTCTCACAGGGAGGCCCATCGTGCTTCTGGTCCACTCTATAATCTCTGACCCTTCATAGCCTGAACCCTGGGCCTGACCTGTTCTGGGGCTGTTCACATGGCAGTGGAGGAGGCTGCTGCTCTGGGGCTGGCTTTCCCTGCACATGCCTGCTGAACAGCCAGGGACAGCAGCCTGGAGCCTCCCTCCACGGAAGAACAGGGAATTCAAGGGGTCTCCCACCAAGGAGGATCAAATAATGGCCAGCCTGCCTGGAGATAGGTGAAAAAATCCAGCCTGGTTGAGGTCAAGGGCTCTCCCCATGCAGGGTCAGAGGCAGGGCCTTGGTTCCAGTACACCAAGCCAGACCCTCCAGTCCCACCCTCAGCCGGACTGTGGTAAATGAGCTCCAGAGCCTTCTAAGGGCCAGACAACCCAGCTGAGCCGCTGCAGGATGAGTTCCAGAAGGGAAAGAGCCGCATGTCTAGGCTTCCTGGCCACTGTGGTCCCGAGGTGGGGGTGCTCCCTCTACTCCACAGGAGGGGTGAGGTGAGAGGGCAGGGCTCCTCCCCAGCTGGGTACTGCAGAGGCTTAACCTTGTGACCCACTCGCAGGAAACCAAGGCAGGAGAAAAAATGCAACTCAACCTCACACCTAGCACAGGCCCCAACCCATGTACCTGAAAGGAGGACCCTGAGGCTGGACAGGGGCATCCACAGAAGAGATAGGCCACATCTCTGGAAAGATTCAGGGAAACCCAGTGCTTAACAATAGTGTCTGTTAACCTAGGTCTAAGAGTTTGCATGTAAACTCTGAGAAGGAGCTGTGAACCTCACTAAATTTGTTTGAAATGCTTTTATAACAGCGTTGGCCAGAACGATGTCTCATAAGAACCTCGGTATGCAAAGCTGCCCGCCGGCCTCCTCTAAGGCAAGCCCACACCTCTGTGGCTTCCCCAACAACCTGGTAAATTAGTGCCCAGAGCAGCTTTAGATCTTGGGACCAGTTTCAACACCCCTGCACCTGCTGTCTCATGAAGCCACACTCCTCCTGGGATAGTCCTCCTCACCTGCAACAGAAGCCATGGCCAGCTCAGAGGGGCAGGAGATGGGGAGCCGCAGCCTTCCCCATAGCTGCTGGCCACTCCACAGGTCAGCAGAGCTCAGTGGCTCAGGAGAAAACCCTCTGCAGGGGAGCAGAGGCCCCACCAGCAGGGTGCAGCAAAGAGCACCTTTGATAACCTGTCTTGTTGCTGATGAGGAGACAGACCCCACATGGAAGGGGATGCTCCAGGACAAGCTGGGTTGAGTCCACAAGGCAGTGTCTCTTCTTCTGCTAGGACTTCCCCCCTTACAAGGGACCAGCCAGGCCAGGGCCCTGCAACACCCCAGGTGGTGATACTGACGTGGGCTGTGATATTTGTTCTGCAGGCCACCCCAGATCATCTAACAAAGGGCTGGTTTGCTTTTTTCTACTTTTCCTTCTTTTCTTCTTTTGAGGTGGAGTCTTGCTGTGTTGCCCAGGCTGGCCGGAACTCCTGGGCTCACAAGATCTCCCTACCTCAGCCTCTGGAGTAGCTGGGACTACAAGGGCACATGCCACTGCACCCAGCTAAGCAAAAGCTTTTCAAAAGGAAAATGAATTTTCAAATAAAGCTCCTAATTGAGTCCTGTCTGAACAAACTGTGTGCCAAGGACACTGACTGCAGCCAGTCCAGCGCAGCAGCTGCAGCAGAAGCACAAAGAACAGGCAGGACTCAGCACCTGCACGACTGCAGAGGAGCGGGCCAGGGCTCGGTCACCAGGGAGGAGCTCAGGGCACCACGGGGTGGATCTGTACATCACCACTGTGCTCACAAAAGCGAGAGAGCTCATGTCTGAACTTCAGTGTTCTTTAAAATGCACTTTGTTTTTCAAATTATTAAATGGCAAACTCGCTAGGATGGTACTTCTGTCCCCACAGTGCTGGCAGTGTGCCCTGACACGGCGCCCCTGGGTGCCACCCTCTTGAGCCGACACTGCCAGGACAGAGCCTCAGGCCCAGCCCCACTGGCTGACAGCACCCAGGAAACTCGGGGTTGCAGCCCTCTCTTCCCCAAAGATGTGTGGAAGGTCAGCCTGCCTGTGAACTGTTCCTCTTCTTCAAAAGGATTTGAGGTGACTTATTAAGAGCCCATGAGAACTGAGCTCATTTCTATTATTAATAAAAGGATGGATTCAAAGCCACAAGCAGGGCTGGAGTATAGCTCAGTGGCGAGTGCCTGCCTAGCATGCGCAAGGCCCTTGGTTCTGTCCCCACAACCACCACCAAAAAGCCCCAGGCAGGGGTCCCTGCTCTGGCCTAGAGGACGGCTATGATTGGGCCACAGCAGCCAGTCTGGCTGCCCTGGGCTCCACTGTGTGGCTCAGGCCCACCAGGGTTCCAACTCCTAGCCCAGGAGATCAGGAGAGCCCTGCCCCATGCCTGGAGGAGGCTAGGCCCTGGGATGACCTGCCTGGGCCCTGGGGACATGCTGCCAAGGAACAACAGGGAATTTGGGGGGTCTCCCACCAGGGAGGTTCAAAAAATGGCCAGCAGAAACCAGCTCTGAAAGGTGCTCTCACTGCCTGAGGCAGGTGGGGCTAGGGCATATTTTGGGATCAGCTTCCTCTCGAGGGACCTAAGGGACTTAGAAACCCAGTGTGGTGGCTGCCTCCTCCAACTACTGAGCCCACACCCAGGCCAACATCCCAGGGCCAGTGCTCTGGCCACAGCTTGCCCAGCCTTTCAGTGAATGCCAGCCCCAGGTCAGACAGTCCAACAGGCAGGACAACAAGCCAGCCATCGTTCCTCAAAGAGCAACCTCCACTTTGTGAAACAGCTCATCCAATCACATCCCATAAAGATCTCCCAAAGCACATGATCCAGCAGGCTTGAGTACATTCTTGGAGTTGTGCCAACTGTCCCTGTGATCCAATTCCAGAGCACTTCAGTCACCCCCACCACTCCATTAGCAGCGATCCCCCATCACCACTGATCTGACTCTATGGATTCATCTGCTCTGGACTCATGCAATATGTGGCCCTTGGTGTCTCACCTCTTTCACTGGGTACCAGGTGGGTTTTAAGGGTTTGTTTTGTTTTGTTTTGTTTTGTTTGCACTTGGGACTGAACCCAGGGGGCTCTACCACTGAGCCGCATCCCCAGCCCTTTTTATTTTTCATTTTGACAGGGTCTCACTAAGTTGCCCAGGCTGGCCTCACACCTACAATCCTCCTGCCTCAGCCTCCTGAGTTGCTGGGATTGCAGGTGTGGCCACTGCGCTGGACATGAACACAGGCAACAGGAAACAGACTCAGATGTCGTGACTGCCCTCCTCTTTGCTCTAGCCCTGGAGACGCCAGGCTTCGCCTAGCTGTCACCCACTGTGGGCATCTGGGTCACATTCACCCTCTGGCATGGACAGTGCTGCTGTGGACACATGTTTGTGTGCATGTGTTTTCAGTCCTCTTGAGTACAGACCAGAAGTGGACATCCTGGCCCATGTGATGCTGTGCTGGACTCAGGAACTGCCAGATTGCAACAAGAAGGCTGTGCCACTTAAGGGCCATCCACACCAGCACGTGCCCGAGAAGTCCCACTTCTCCAGTCCTCGCAGATGCCCGCATGTGCTGACCCTGTGGGTGTGCAGTGGCGCCTGGTTGAGGCTTCCGTCTCCTCCCCTGGTGGCGAGTGTAGGGCATCCTTTCACGTGCATGTGGCCTCTGGTGCCTCCTCCATGGGCACCTGTCTGCAGTGAATGCTGGGAGGCACATCCCCACCATCCCTCCCCCTGGTGAGGCTGGGGAGTTCAGGAGATGGAGGGCCTGTTCTGTGACCAAAGCTGCTTTCCTGTGGTCATGTAAACATGCAGCCAACAGCAGTCCTGTCCAGCTGGTGGGCAGGATCCCTTCGCTGCAGCTGCAATACCTTGCTAAAGCCATGGGCAGGTCTGGACAGGCTGGGTGGCACCACTGTCATCAGGAGGCCCTGGAAGGACACACAGGTGTCCCAAGGCCTATGCCAGGACCCCCAGAAACCTGCCATGGGTTGGACAGTGGCCTTCCAAAAAGCACACCCAGAACATGCAAGTATGACCTTATTTGGCAAATGGTCTTTGCGGAGGGAAGGAAGGTGAGAGTCTCAACCTGGGACCCCTATATCCAATGTCAGTGGTCCCCCAAAGGGAAAGAACAACACAGAACATCTGTGAAAATGGATGTGGAGACTGGAGCAAGGTGTCCAGGAGGGTCCCTGAAAGCTGGAAGAGGCAGGAAGAGACCTTCCTGAGGCCTCCAGCACAGGCTGCCCTGCCGAAGCCTGACTGCAGACCACCCTCCTCCTGGACAGGAAGGCATGAGTTTCTGCTGTCTTGAACTGTTAGTGCCACTTGGTCACTGCAGCCACGTGGAAGGAAAGCACTGCTCCACCCACCTGATGGCCCCGATGGCCCACCACCACCCAAGGAGGACGGGCTCACCTTGTGCTGCCTTTCCGTGGAGAAATCCCACTGCCAGGAGTTATTCTTCAGACCTGCCTGAGCATCGTCCTGGCCTATGGCCTGCACAGCCCCACTGCCCAGCCATGGACAGACACGGCCCTGGGCTCACATGCCCTGGATCTCACTGGGAGCTGAGGGGTCCCCCACAGGCACTCCCCACGTGCTGGGCACTCTCTTTTGACAAGTCTTTCACTGATGAGGTGCAACACTGACAGAAAGGAGGTGACCTCGGACCTGAATCCTGCCAACCCTACACCAGATACCCAAGAGAGCCGGAGAGGAGGGCTGCCCCGAGGAGGATGGCCCTCTGCCCTGCACTGCCCCAGGCAGACAAAGGCTTCTCCCCAGCTCCTGCTCCACCCCCAGCTCTCCTAGCCTGTGGCACCAGGGGACGCTGAGCTGTGTGCTGTCCAGGGCCCTGGTGCCCAGAGGTCACTGTGATGACTCTCGACTGCTCTTAGGAACGGAGGGGTACCCCACTCCGCCTTGCTTGCCTGTGGCCATGCAAATGTGCAGACCAGACCTGGCCATGGTGTGTATGTTTATCTTTCTGTGCAATGTGGAGATCCAGGGGGTTCCACCAAGAGGACACAGCACCCCTATCCACCTAGGCGACCCAACAGGACACGGTAGCCCCTGTCCACCAAGGCGACCCAATTGGACACGGTGCCCCCTATCCACCAAGATAAACCAGGCTCTGAAATGAATTCCCATCACAGCCTGAGGCAGAGCTGGCTGGGTCCAGTGCTTCTTGTCACTCAAGTCTCATAGGCTTCCATGCCACTCCTTAGGAGGAGAGGCGGGGGGGTGACAGGGCTGGGAGAACACAGGCAGCTGGTCTGGACCAGCTGGGGGAAGAAAGGAAGCAGGAGTGGAGCCGCAGCAGGGAGAGGGCACTGGGCCTGCAGACACAGCCTGGCCGGCTCCTGCCCCGGAGGCCGCGGGCAGCAGAGGCTGCAGAGGCCAGCCTCGGGTTTGCAGCCGCTCACACCCACCCTTCACGTTCTTCTCCTGTATTGTGGTTGCTATTCAAATCATCAAACAAGGCACATTAAAGTCGATGTGTGGCTAGAAGGTGCTGCCACTCAGAGGGGAAGGACGCTGAACAAGGTTCCCTCCCTGTTAACTGAGGTTCCAGGAGAATGCCTGCACTCACTAGAGGACAAGGACCTATGCAGAGCTGCCAGCAGGAGCCCCACTTTGTTTTCACCCATTTTTAGAGGAAAAAAAAAAAAGATAGACAAATGTTCTATAGGCTTAACATATGGCAGGAAAAAGCCAAACGGGTGTCTGTTAAGGAGGGTCTGCGGAAAGTCATTGGTGGCAGACACTCCAGTCAGGGAGAAAGGAAAACCAGAACAGGAAGCTAAAAGACTCCCTTTACTAGTCCTGGGCAAATAAAACTTCCTGTGAATCCCCACAGGCCCTGAGCCCTCCTGCAGCCACCTGGCCACCTCTCCACGCCCTCTGCCTCCCAGAGGCGGCCTTCCCTACCCTGCCACCTGCACCAGGACCAAGGCAGGAAGAAGCTGGAACCCAGGCAGCGTCCACGGTGGCCAACTCCTGCCTCCAGCCCCGCTGCCCAGGAGCCACCTGCCGAAGTTTGAGCTGGGGCTGAAGGAGGGGACCCCAAGGGCAGGGCCTCCCAGAGCCAGTCAGGGCTGAGGGCTGGGGAGCCCATCTGATGAGCACTGGCGAGGAGGTGGCCCAGTCCAGGGAGGAAGGGGCGTTGGACAATCCAAACCAAAACAAGCAGCAAGAGAGGAGAGCTGGCCCCAACAACAGGGACGTTCCTCACCAGGCAGACAGTCCACAAGATGGCACCTGCGTCCCTGCACCCACAGCCTCGCAGCTCACGGAGCCCTGACAGGTGCAGACCCAGAGGCAGCACCCACCAGGTGGGTGTGTAGGGTACACAGGGTGGTCCAGGCTGTCACTGCCGGAGGAATTAACCCACAGAATAAATCCGGAAATAATTCCACACATACATGGCCATCCAATTTCTGGAAATGATGCCTAAGAAATGGGGAAAGAAGAATCACTTCAGCAAACAGTGCCCAGCATGGAAGGAATGCTCCTGAGCCTCATGTCATGCCACACAGAGAAAGCTCCCGCCGGGCCACCGGGCCACACGCTCACAGGAACCTGGGCTGCAATCAGCAAGCTGCCCTTCATCAGTGTTCACGAGTTTGCTCGTCAAAAGATCCTTTACTTCAACAGCCCAACCATGAAACAACCCCCATGATTCAACACGAGACCCAGGGAATGAAGAGCAGCGCATCCACCCCAGACACAGCTCAGCGTGGGGAGGAACAGGGGCTCCGCAGCAGAGCACCTGCCCAGCTCGCAAGGCCAGGTGAAGGGCTCCCAGGTGCCACAACACAGTGAGCCTCCAAACAGGCTGTACTAACGCAGCCAGACCAGGAGCCCACCGGTGCTGTGGCTGTGCTCTTATGACATTTGGGGGTATGAGCTACACACAATGATAGACGCAGACCAGCGGGTGTCTGGGGGAGGGAGGTGACAGGCCATGCTGCCCACACAGTCTCACGGCAGCCCAGGGATCCATGAAGACCAGGGCACAGCTCAGGGACACAGGTGGGACAGGGAGAAGGGCTGCCTGGGGTCAGCAGGGCAGGGCCAGCATCACTCTGGGGACACCTATAGCCGCAGGGCTGCAAGGCTGAGTCTGTCACAAACACAGCCTTCCTGGAAATGCCCTCGGGGTGCGGCGCAGCCCCCCCAGCTGAAAGCCCAGGCTGCTCAGGGACACTCCTAAGACAGAGGGCAGGACTGGGCGGGCAGGTCTTGAGGCCAAAGCACACCTGGAAAAGCAGTCCACCGCCCTGCACTCCTGCTGTCACCAGGGAGTTCACCAGGAAGGGCTGTGCAGGGCCTGGCCTTGACTCAACAGCTGGCCACCCCTGCTCTCTGGGGCATGAGGGCTGGGCCTGCTCAGTGACAGGACACCAGCTGATAGAGGCTATGTGTCCCCCAGGGTCTAAGGCTCGGCAGCCATGCAGGAGCCCCCTGAAGGCAGCAGACCCTGACTACGGCAACCACGGCCAGCACAACCTGGGCCCCTCCAGCTCAGCCTCACGTCATGTGATGTGGGGAGCAGAACTGGAGGGACCCAGGTTCCGCCGTCCCCCCATCCATACAAAGACAGGCAGCCGGTACTTCAGGGCTGAGTATGGAAGGGCTAGGCTTAGGGCAGCAGAACACACTGCCCACCTGGACCAAGGATGCCACACACCCCAAACCCACCCCCCAAGATCAAACTACCAGCAGCCTGGACACAGACCAACCCAATGTCCACAGCCCTGTCAGGCTCCAGCACCACCCAGCCCACAGGCCTCCCTGGTCAGCTCGAGTGGCCTGGCACCTTCAGAGTGCTGCCGAGAGGTCCACGGGGCATGGCCAGGGGAGGAGAAGACCCCCGTGTCTCTGAACAGATGCTCAGCCCCCTGCCCCCCCAGCCCAGTGCCTCCCTAATGACAACTCCCCGACACAGGACAAAAGACACAGGAACAGGGAGGCTGGTAAACACCTGCTCCACCACCCAAGGTGGACCAGAAGAGGCAGCCTGTGCTCTAACTTTTTCTTTTTCCAGTGTGGGGACTGAACCCTGACATGAACCCACAGCCCAAACACAATTTTTGATTGTAAAAATAACCTCAGACACTGAACCTTCCAATATCCTATGGAACAAGATGAGTTACAAATGACCTGCCTTGGGGCATAGGTCAAGGCCACCGTCACCTAGCACAGGTGAGACTGCACCTCCCCCAGCTCAAGGACACTGTCCAGCAACCTGGACCCCTCCCTCCACAGGGCAGCTATCACCACACAGGGCCACGGGGCCCCTGAAATGGAACCAGGAGAAGTGAGGTGCTGTCGGGGTAGAGCAGTGTGAACTCTGAGGTCTCGCGGTGTCACTCCGACGCAGCCATCTCAGTCCAGCTGACTAAACAAAAGATGACATTAAAATCACATTCACCCATTTCTTTCTTTCTTTATTTTTTTAACATGGCTGCTAGAAAACTCCAAGTGACGCAGGCACCTTGCACCTGAGGCCTGAATCCCATGTCTGCAGGAGGCATTGGCTGGAGCGTCATGTCACCTCTGCCTCAGACACACAAAGCTTCTAAAGATCAATGTCTAATAGATACCCCGGGACACTCCTGCTGTCCCCTGGTGCCCTCCCTGACGTGCCCTGGCTCCCCTTTCCTTGGGCTCCTCTTCTCACAGACTCTTGTCCCACACCAATGAGCCTGGTGGGGAGATGGCTGGACTTGATGACCCTGCCCACCTGCTGAAAAGAGACCTGGCGTGGCCCAGCCCCTCAGCAGCTGTGTCCAGAGCACTCAGATGTGCGGAGGCCTGCAGGGGTCCCACCTCCACCCAGCCTGGAGGCTCTGACAGCCTCCTCTCCCCACCACCTGGGTGCCAACACTCCGGGGACTCGTTCCACCCGTGCCCTGTGGAGCTCACAGCTACTTCACCTCCAACACCTGTCCTTCAGTTCCAGGACACTCTCAGCTACCACGTCCCCACATTCTTCTTCCATCTTTCCTTCCCTTCCACTCTCTACCCCTGGAAGTCCTGTGACACTTGTTGGGACCTCTCAACTATACTTTGGTACCTTTTATTTCTCGACCTCCACAGTCTCTGAGGCCAGGATGGGTCCACGTTATGTGTTCCCAGTCAGCACGTGTGGTCCCTAGGGTGGAACCCACATGGATCTGTGCCATTGGTCATTGGCTCGGGCTCAGCAGATGATCAGATTGGGAAGACAGGCTGTGGACACCACTCCTGGCTCTCCTACACTTGCTCCTCTGCTGGGCCAGCAAATCCACCCAGCGCCCAGCAAAGCTACCCAGACAGCTCTGCAGCCCTCCCCACTCCCTCAGCCACACATCCTGGGACCAGTCCATACAAGCACCGCAAGGTCCGCCCACAGATCTCGAGTATCCCCAAAAGGCAAACCGAAGCCGAGTCAGACTCAGGTCTACCCACGCTTCCCGATTCCACACTCCCACAGAGAGGCAGCGAGAGCGGTGCTGGAGGCCTCCGCAGAGGGCCCTTCTTCCACAGGCCAGGCCTACACCTACAAGTCTGCAGCCACCGGGAAGAAAGCCAGCCAGGGGCCCACTCAGCAAGGCCCAGCCAGAGTAGGGAGGCTGCTGGGCCAGACCTGGGCCTCAGGGACAGGCAGGTCTCAGGGTGGCTATGCCCCAGGTGCACAGCACAGACAATAGGACCCAGGCCAGAGAACGAGCAGCCGTGGAGAGGGGGGACTTCTAGAGGGACCTGGGCCCTCCAAATCCAAAGACCCGTGAGCAGGCTGGCCACGTCCTCACCTGCCAGCAGAAGGAAATCTCCGAACCCAGCTTCTGCCCAGACCAGGACCGGGGGCACTGCAGACTCTCAGCCCTGGAGAACTTGAAGCCTCCTGCGAGAACACAGTAGCACCTGATACTCCCCTAAAGCTTTTAAGACTGCAGAGGCTGGAATTCCCAGAGTGCTACCACGTTGGCATTCAGCACTGAAATAGGAATGTCTGAACTCCTCTAGAACCAGGGGCTATTCTCCCATTGAAGACAAGCTTTCACCAGTACCACCTGCCCCAGGGCCACTGCCCTGCTACAGGGGCCCCAGGGAGGCGAGTGAGAAGGCGAACCCATGGTCCCCTTCCTTCCAGCACCTCCAGGAAACTCTCAGGAAACCAGGCTGCACAGCTGACAGAACTTTCCAGAAGGAATCTCCTTAATTTAATAAGAGGAAACTGGCTTTGTAGGATAGTGTCAGGCCCTGCACATGGAGTTATCCAACACTGATGCCACCTGACAGTGAACAAGGCCAGAGCGGAGGATACCAGGCCTAGCTTGCACAGGTGAAGACCATCCTGCCCACACGCCATGCGCACAAGCCATTAGACACACCGTCACGCACCACATCAAACGCAGTCAGGAGCACCGGGACACAGGGACGTCCCAAATCACATCAGCAACACCAGATGCTACCTCACTTAAGACCCACAACAGGAGCCGGCCCCGAGACCAGATGCGCAGCACCCTGACCCTATCTCCCAGCACACGTCACAGGCCTTCTCCAGGAAAACCTCCACAGTGACCAACCTCCAGATCTGTGCGCTGGCCTTTGGAAGAGTGCAGTTTTCCTGCCTGTGACAACCACACACAGCCTCCTCCATGCCAACACCTCAAGGTGACACGTCCAGGTCCACCCAGACCCTGGCCTAGAGCAGGTCCTGTGCTCTGACAGCTGTGCCCTGAGTGAGTTCTTCTGCCTCCTATCATGTCTGACCACCCATGGCGACTCTTGGCCTCCATGTCTGCTCTCTGTCTTGGCTCTCAGTTCAGCCTCCAGGACCCGTGGCTGCCCTGGCCCTTTCCTAGCCTTTCTATAACCTATATGTGTAACCATGTCACATGTGAGGTGTGACTTGAGTGTCACAGAAAGTAGAAATCAAGATGGGAAAGAAGGGGAAAGGAGGGGACATGGGGCAGGAAAGATGGTGGAATGTGAGGGACAACAATGCCCTGGGTACGTGTGTGACTGCACAGACGGTGTGACTATAGTGTGTACAACCAGTTACACAATATAGTTAAAGTTACAGCGAGGGGGTTCCTGACCAAGGGCTGCAGGCAGCATAGCAGAACCTCTCAGTGTGGGAAGCCCTGCAGGCCGCAGGGATACTGGCTGCCTGGACACAGACCTGCCGTGGCCAAGGTCTGTGATGGCTCGGCTGCCCATCCCTGCCAACACCCACCGTGGGCCACCACAGCTCCAGTCCAGGGAACAGGATGCAGCGACGTGGACCCCACCTCTGAACAGCCTGCCTTGATTTACCCCACAGGGCTGCTGTCCAGAAATTTCCTTCAGAGCCTGGGAATAAGTTTAAACATCGAGACACATAAACACTGGCGATTACGACCACATTAGACATGGATCTCATCAAGAGAAGCAAATTAAAAGCTTCCAGTGTCAATTTCCCAATTAGTTCCTCAAGGTCACTCCTAATAATGTCAACCCCAGTACAATTATCTCATGGGAAAAAAATCCTACCAGCAAAGAAAAAGGCCGCAGACTATCAAATGGGGCAGCGGAGGTGCCCACCTCCACTTGAAACCTGCTCTTCCAGAAGTGCACTCCTTTCCCCACTCCTCTGCCTGGAGGACCCCGGAGAGGGGTCAGCCGGGGGTCTGGGAGCCCCAGCAGCTGCACAGGGAACCATGACGGCAGGCGTTGCTCTAGATGGTGACCGCGTCCAGGTGAAGTCTCGGGCTCCACTTCCCAGGGTGGAACTGAGAAAGCCCACAAGATGGGGTGGTGAGCGGCCCAGGCCCCTGCATCCCCATGCCTGCTGGGCTGCAGCTCACAGTGCACACAGAGGGCAGGCCAAGGAAGGTTCCTGCCCACGGCCAGCAGCTGGCGCTGAGCATGCCTACTGTTCTCCCCAGTGGAAGGGAGGAGACTGTGGGGCCCATGCGTCCCACCCTTTGGAGACCCCAGTTCCTCTCCTCCCATCAGCACTGACCCCTCTCCCCCAGAGCCTGGCTGTCCTCCATGGTCCCAATGGCCAGAGCCTGCCCCACACCAGCCAGGGGTATTCTAGCCTCTGGTTGTGGCCCACCTGGAGCCCACTGGCTGTCTCCAGCTTGACTGGGCCAGGGGCTGGCAACGGGGTGGCAAGAGGCCTGAGACCTCTTGACCTTTCCCAGACCTTGGTGAAGGGAGGGCCCAGAATAAGGGTCAAAACAACCCCAAAGCCCCTGAGGAGAGTTGGGCACTGCAGAGGCTCCAGTGAGGCTCCAGTGAGGCTGAGCTGAGAAGCAAGTGTCCTGCTGCTGTCCAAGCCCCAGGCACTCACCCCTCCCCACCGACCACAGGTGGCCACGGGCACACTCCTCAGACGCAGGCCTGCCGGCCACCTCTCCCCATGACTGCTACAGTGGACTGAGGCATCCCCGAAGATTGCGCCTCCTGGACCCTCTGAATGGACCTTGTTTGGCAAGAGGGTGTTTGCAGGTGGGGTCAAGCGAGGGGTCCTGGGGAGAGATGGTGGAGGTCTGGGCACACCAAGGGCAAATGAAGGGAAGACAGAGGCAGACACGGGCGCAGCTCAGCCGCGAGCCAGCAGCTGCCAAGGACCACAGCAGCCTCAGGAAGCTAGGGTCCACCTGGGCTCAGATTCTCACAGAGATGCCTCAGCCCCAGGAGGCACCTTCCCTTCCTCCCACCCCCCTCCCATATCCAGCCCTGGGATCCTGGAGGCAAGGAGAAAGCTGGGGAGGCCAGGGGTCTGGAGATGGAGAACTCCACTTTCCTGAGGGCAATGGAGGCTGGAGAGGCTGGAAAACTGGGAAAGAGTCTGGCCAGATTTGTGTTCCAGAAACATCCAGAATACATCCCTTTCATAAATCAGCTAAGCAGGGATGTATAGAGAAAGATCTGGAAAAAAATACACCAAGATGCCCTCTCTGTCCTGTCTAGCTGTCTCAGGACCAGTTTACAGTGAGCATGTGTTACTTTTTTACATATCACTATGACAGTCAAAAATAATGTAGGTTTTGGGCTGGGATTGTGGTACAGCGCTTGCTTCGCATACGTGAGGCACTGGGTTCAATCCTCACACCACATAAAAATAAAAAAATAAAGATATTGTGTCCATCTACAACCAAAAAAATTTTTAAGTGGTTTTCTTTTATTTATTTACTTGTTTATTTATTTTTGGCACTAGGGATTGAACCCAAACGCGCTATACCACTGAGCCACATGCCCAGGCTTCTTTTTTTTTTTTTTTTTTAGGTGTGGATGGACACAATGTCTTTATTTTATTGCTTTGTATGTGGTGCTGAGGATCGAACCCAGGGCCTCACGCATGCAAGGCAAGTGCTCTACCGCTCAGCCCCAGCCCCAGCCCGGCTTCTTATTTTTTAAGACAGGGTCTCACTAAGTTGCTCAGGATGGCCTTAAATTTGCCATCCTCCTACCTCAGCCGCCCTAGTTGCTACGATTATAGGCAGGTGCAGCCTAAGGCTCTCTGTGCAGGAAAGCAGGCCTTGCCGGCTTGGAGGCATGGTCAGGGCGCCAGCCCATTGGTCTTGGTCCTGGGACTACCAGGTGGGAGTCCTCCTCTGGACAGGGCCTCAGGCGGGACCCTTTCTCCTCTACCACATCTCTTGGCAGTGACGCTTCACGGCCAAGAGCCACTTCACAGAGGAGGCTGAGCAGAGGCAGGAGCAGAGGCCCCAGGACCTACCGTGGCAGCTTCCTAAATGATGAACAACGGCCATATCTACCACAAGCCCTTGCCCCTTGCTACCTGTCTGCCTCGGCTGTTCTTTTTTATTTTTTTTTTCCTTGTACACAGATGGAGGATAACATTTCACTTCTCTGGTTGTAAGTGATACAAGGCCCCTCCCCCCTTACACCCCTGTGAACAGAGATCCAACATTGTTCCCATGTCCTTCCCCACATTATGGATCAGCATCCACTTATCAATGAGAACATTCAGCATTTGGTTTTCTGAGATTGGCTTACTTCACTTAGCATGATATTCTCCAACTCTATCCATTTACCTGCAAATGCCATAATTTTATTCTCTTTTATTGCTGAGTAATATTCCATTGTGTATATATACCACAGTTTCTTTATCCAGTCATCTATCAAAGGGCATCTAGGTTGGTTCCATAGTTTAGCTATTGTGAATTGAGTTGCTATAAACATTGAAGTGGCTGCGTCACTGTAGTATGCTGTTTTTAAGTCTTCTGGGTATAGATGGAGGAGAGGGATAGCCGGGTCAAATGGTGGTTCCATTCCAGGTTCCAGCTGTTCTTACCCCCTCACCCTCTCCTGCCCTCTGCAGGCTCCACGCCACCCACTGCTGGCCTTGCAACTGCTCTGTCTGCCTCGCGTCCTGGCAGCTGCTGGTGCCAACTTACCCTGAGCTGCACAGCCGTGTTCAAGTGCGGCAGGCGCTCCACCTGGGCTGTGGGAACCCTGTCCCTCCACACCACTCCCTAAACCTATACTGGGCCATCCTTGTCCTGCATTTACTGCATGCCTGTTACAAACCCCAAAACAGTTACTGTTTTAGGTCAATTATTTAGGAGGTCAACTTTTTCTAATAGTGGTAAATACACAAAACAGCTGCTGTTGGAGCCATTCCGAGTGCAAAGCTCCGGGTGTGGGAATGTCCCCAACCGCCTCTATCTAGATGGAACCCTGTCCCTGTCAAGCACCGACTGTTCTCCCACGCCCTGGTCCCTTGCAGCCTGTCAAGTCTCCTGTCTCCAGGGCCTCACGTAGTCATCTTCACACTCCTGTCTGTCGGGAAGCACGGCACCCGTGGGAGTCGCCCTGCTGATGGGGCTCTTCCTGGGGCTCCAGGGACACCGCACTCACACAGCCGAGACCAGGCCATTGGGAAGCCATTCCATTTATTTTTCCTCATGCCTCCTTTTGTGGCAACCACCTTTTCACCTATATTCTGCCTAAAGGCCAACTGACTCCCAAGAGGGGCTTGTCCCCTGTGAGAATTCCTGCTGCCCTGCCCCTGAACACCTGTCTCCCACGCCACGTAACACTCCACTAAACAGCAGCTTGGAGTGGCCCTGCTCATCAGCTCAGTTCCCTGGTCAGACATCCCTCGTCCAGGCTCTCTGCTCTGGGTCTCACGAGGCTGTGTTCCAGGTGTGGGTCGAGCTCTGCTGTCCCTGGGAAACCTCAGGAGAGGCCATTCCCGGGTCATTCAGGCAGCTAACGGAACCCAGTCCCTGTGGTTCATATCTGAGGTCGCCCCTTGCTTGCTGGCCGTTGACAGCCTGTCTGCATGTGGCTTTGTGATCGGCCCCTTCTGCTTCCCCTCTGACTTCCACCACCCACTGGAGGGATCCTGGGACCAGCTCCCCAGAGAACCTCCTTGAGGTCACTGTGACAATGTGGTGGAGTCGCAGGGGACCCACATACACAGGAACAGCACACTGGTGTGAGGGACTGCAGGGCCCGCGGCCCCCGAGCTCAGCTCTCTGGGCGAGCTGGAGATGTGCCGGCTGTGAGGGCTTCCCCTGTAGGGTGGGCACATCTCCCTGGGCTTGTCCACACTGTGTGGAAGCAACACCCCCCAAGAGCATGGTCACTTCAACCTGCTGCCTTCAGAGCCAGGCTCGATGTCCCAATCACGACACCTCACGTTTCTAGAAGCGTGTGGCAGACCTGCAGGCTTTGCTGGATCCCCGGGCACCCGCAGTGGGTTAGGCTCCATAGATCCTCCCCTCTCCTGCCGCATGGCCCCTGTCTGTCGGGGAGCACGGCCCCTGTCTGTCGGGGAGCACGGCACCTGTGGGAGTCGCCCTGCTGGGACGTAGGGCAGGGACTCTGTGAGCAGCCTCATCTGATGGGTGGAAAGCCAGGGCACAGAACCAGGGCACAGAACCAGGGCAAGGTCACGCCGAGATGCAGCCCAGCTCCCCAGCCGCCACTCTGCCTGCTCCCAGCTGTTCTCCTCCATCCTCTCAAGTGTGCTAATGCCGGGTCATCGCAAAACTGAATTGACCCCTTTGAACTGCTCCTTGTGCACACTGAAAAGCAGCCCCTCTGCAGGCTGGTGGCCATAGGTCCCAAGAGCAGGAGGAACCACTTCTGATGGGCATGAGGTTCCTGCATGGGTATAGTGAGAAACCCCCTCACCTATCCAAGCTCAAAGAACGGACCGAGAGAGGCAGGAACAGTAAAAAGCAAGGCTTTACTTTAATGGCAGTCTTACTCTTACAAGATGGAGTGCCTGGTAGTCAGGGGTCCCTGGTTGGGTACAACTAGTGTTTTATCCCCTAGAGCACAAGGTTCCTCCCCGGTTCCTCGCTGGAGGACTGCTACGGGTACACGATCTTCCTGAACGTCACCCAGCTTATACTGACCCCTATTGGGCTATTCAAAGAATAACCTTTACCTGTCCCCACCTCCCTCGCTCTCTCGGGAGGGGGTCCCCTCATTGAGTGCTTTTTGCACCTGCAGTTCATCCCTGTTGGCCAGGTGGCCCTTCCTTCCCTCCTCCTGTCAAGGGGCTGTGACTTCCATCCTGCTCACTCCTCTGGCTGCCTTCCTACATCCCAGCCATTTTACATCTAAAGCTAAAAACTATGTTCTAAAAATGGACCACTGGGATTGTCTATTTCTCGCACTAGGACTAGACAGAGGTGGTGGTCACACGACATTGTGCCTTGTACTGAACTGCTTGCTTCCTTTGACATCATTAGTTTGGGGCTGGGGCTGGGGCTGAAACTCAGTGGCAGAGCGTTGGCCTCGCACACACAAGGCCTTGGGTCCCATCCCTAGAACTGCAAAAAAAAAAAAAAAGTTAATTTTATGTGATCTGAATTATATCTAATTTTTTTAAATGCCCTGGAAGTTGAGTGTGGTGTCACATACCTGTCATCCCAGCGGCTTGGGGGGCTGTACAGGAGGATCAAAAGTTCAAAGCCAGCCTCAGCAATTTAGTGAGACCCTATCTCAAAATAAAAAAATAAAAAAGGCTAGGTGTATGGCTCAGTGTCGAGCAACCCAGGATTCAATCCCTGGTTCCAAAAAAAATGCCTTAGAGGTGACAGCTCCCTGCCATGGTGCAGCCCAGGGAGAAGCTGCCTCTCCACACCACCCTAGACAAGCCCAACAGCACCCAGGCAAATGTGGTGCTCCTCAATCTCCCCTAAATAAGTATCACCAAGTAATCACCTTCCAGCCATACCAGGAATCCAGTGACCAAGCACATCCCACATCAGAAATGGAAATGATGACCAGAGGAGGGCAGAGAAGAATCAAATAGGTAGGGAGGGTCTCCACACAAGGGTCCTGCTCTTTCTTCTCTCATCCACAGTCCATGCATGCAATTTGGGAAAGGTCATTAAAAGCCAGCAGGTTTACAAGCAGGTCAGGATACTCTGCACGGTGAATGAAAACAAATTCAGGGACCCCGGTAAAGCCACCACTGTGTCCCACTGACTCGTGTGTTGAATTTACCTGAATACACCACATTCTGCAGCTCAGCGCCATTTATGTCCTGTCTCCCCTTCCCTTAAGTCTCCATCTGACTCACAGGGAAAGTCGCCAAAGGAAACTTCATGCTCCCTAAGTCTTTTGCCAAACCCCCACCTCCCAGCTTTTCCCAGAACCAGCATTCAAACTGACACCACTCGAGAACTTTAGCTTTGGCAGGGTGAAATTGAGAATCACACTTCACACACCTCAGCTGTACGGAATTCACAAGAATGCAGATGTAGGTGCCCATGCAGAATCGATCCTGGCATTCCAAGAAAAGACAAAACCTTTGTCCCTGTCTAGGTCCAGGCAAACACACAGGGCCTTCAGCTCCTGCCTGGGAAGGAAGCACATTTCCACAGCTCCCCCTAGAAGGACCACAGGCTGTGTCATCTCCACCAAAGACGTGTCATTGAACACAGCCAGTCACTCACTCCCCATGTGCAGAACCCAGACATCCCTAGCAGCCCCTCAGGGCCTGGCACACGGGCTGCCGGGAGGCACCTGAATCTCAGCAGAGGCACAACGGATGGTGCTCCCTCCACCTGCCTTCCCAGGGCTAATGATGGAAAACCTACTAATCACATCACAATGCTGCAGGCAGCACTGGCTTACACCCTGGGCTGAGACTCCAGGAAGGCCCTGGAAGGCAGGCTATAAAAGCCCAGATGGCAATATTTCAACTACAAAAAATTTAAAGAAAGCAACAGTTATTTCTCACCTTGCCAAGAGCACCTGTGAGCCCACCAGCTGATGTGCAGGAAGAACCTGCCTGACCACCTCCAGCCCAGGCTCTCAGGGGCTGCCACCTCCCAGAGCACCACACACCTGAGACCCAGCTCCAGCAGCCCCTTCCACTCCTCTTGGTTGTTGCCACACGTCGCCCTACAGCGTTTTGGGATGCTCACAATTCCATAAAGAGGCTGTGACGTGATGGGTCTCCACTTGGCCCAGGGTACTGAGCTCGGCCCGCACCCTGCGTGCTGCTGCCCTTCTTCCCTGGGACATGGCACCTCAGCTCCTGCAGATGCTCACGGCCATCATTCAGGCCCTGGATGCCCTGGGCACCTTCTGTCCTGGGCAGAGCATCATGAACTTCTCACATGACGCACTGGTTGCACATACGTCCCCAGGAGGTGGGTGCTAGGCTGCAAACCTGCTGGCTCACGCGCTGTGTCAGCCACCCGCTTCATCTGTAGCACGGGTCCCGGCATGGGTCTCACTGGGCTGAAGTCGGGTCGGCAGGGCTGGTCCTGCTGTCGGCTCCTGGGACATTGTTTCTGTGCCTCTCCCAGCTTCCAGAGACCACCACTCCATTTCACAGCCCCACCCCATCCTCACGGCCAGCAACGGCCTCCCAGTCCCAGCGTCCCAGTGACCTCTGCCTCACCTCCCCACAACCATTGCAGACTCTTCTGGGTCCCAGCTGGCCTAGATAAACAGGAGCCCAAGTGTGGTCTGCAGCCTTCATTCTGCTTTGCACACATGACCTGTTCACAGCTCTGGGGAGTAGGGTGTGGGCATTTCTGGGGACCATCATTCTGCCTGTGGTGGGTGGCACTGCCAGGTCACCACATTCACATCTGTGACCTGGGATCACACGTTCTTCACACCGCCGGGAGGTGCATGTTGTCACTGTGGGTGAGTCGGTCCCAGGACCCCGAGCGCTGCTGAGTTTCCCTGCACAAGGTGGCTGGCCACATGAGAAGGGTCGTGAGCCTCAGGCTCTGAGGCTGCAGCTCTGTGCACACGAGCTGCTAGATGATGCTTCTAGCAGCTCACAGCACCCAGCAGGGGGGTGTCTGGTTCCTATGGAGTCTGCTGTCATGTCAACCATCACCACACTGTCCTCGACCACAAGGTGACCTGGTGCCCAGCACAGTAGGCAGTATAGGGCAGATGCTCCATAGAAGTGCTCAAGACAAGACCATGCCCATTCCAAGAGCAAGGCCAGCCAGTGGCCTCTCAGACTTTCCCATTAAAAATGCAACCTGAAGCCGGGCGCGGTGGCTCACGCTTGTAATCCCAGCACTTAGGGAGGCTGAGACAGGAGAATCGCGAGTTCAAAGCCAGCCTCAGCAATGGCGAGGCGCTAAGCAACTCAGTGAGACCCTGTCTCTACATAAAACACAAAATAGGGCTGGGGATGTGGCTCAGGGGTTGAGTGCCCATGAGTTCAATCCCCGGTACCAAAAAAAAAAAATGCAGCCTGACCAGGGGCTGGGATTATGGCACAGTGGTAGCGTGCTCACCTAGCACGCATAAGGCACTGGGTTCGATCCTCAGCACCACACAACAATAAAATAAAGATATTCTGTCACCTACAACTAAAAAAAAAAATAAACATTTAAAAAAAAAATGCAACCTGACCAGCCTCAGCAACGGCGAGGCACTAAGCAACTCAGTGAGACCCTGTCTCCACATAAAACACAAAATAGGGCTGGAGATGTGGCTCAGCGGTCAAGTGCCCCTGAGTTCAATCCCTGGTACCAAAAAAAAAGAATGCAACCTGATTTGGCTGGAAACAGCTTCTTCCTTCCTCCCAAGAAATGCAGCAAATGATGCAAGACTACTAAGGTAAAGCACCTTCTGCATAGGACTGAAAAAAGTCCACCCTTCTCCAACCAGCTTGAAGTTTCTAGTTCATTGATCCTGGGAGCGCCCACAACTGTCACCCCAACTTCCTGCCTGCAGCCCCCACCTGAAAACAGTGTCACAGATCAAACAGCAAGGCAGGTAACAGGAAGGATCTGCCCTCGAGCTCCATGTCCCCCTTACTCCGAGTAAGAAGAATCCAGACACAAGCCTGATGACTCATGAGAACCACTTCACCACGTTGCATACTTTCCAGGAGCAGGCAGCCCACGCACCGGGAAGCCTGTGTCAACAGCACTTGGGCACGATTCTGTATGAATCCCTTTGTGAGCCCCTAGGGGTCCAGGCGGGTCTCCTGCAGCCTGTCCTCCACAGGTGCTGGAATGCATAGGGGACGAGCACCCAGGCCTCCGCTCAGTGGGTGGTCACGCTCAGGCGGAGCCAGCTGTGAACACAGCAGACACAAGACTGCTAGCACCCCTTGCCCACGTCCACTGCGCTGGACTGGACCAGCAACACCGGAAGCAGTTAGGTCTCCAGAGAGAACAGTTCCACAGCAGGGGCTTATCAGGGGAACTGGCTCCGGCAACTACAGAGTCTGAGTAGTCCCACAACTAGCCACCTGCAAGCTGGAGACTCTGGGATGCTGGTTGCCTGGCTCAGTCCAAGTGTGAGGGCCTCAGCCCAGGCAAACTGACGGTGTGACTCCAGGTCTCAAACCAAGGGCTGCGGGTATGAGTCCTGGAGGTCGAAGGTGGGAGAGCCTCGAGTTCTGCTGCTCAGAGGCAGCAGAAGGGTGTCCCAGTTCCAGGAGAGAACAGGCTGCCCCTGATCTGCCTTTTCAGTTCCACCTACTGCAGCCCAGGGGACGGCACTGTCCACACTGACAGTGGATCTTCCCTAGGCAGCCACAGACTCTCAGCTAGTCTGCCTGGAAGCACCTGCTGGCTGGCTGTGGCCTCCCTGGGGAGGATCCAGGAGCTCTTCTCCAGCTCCCAGGATTCCCCATTCCAGTCGACACCTTGATTAACCAGCCCAGTGCCTCCACATCACTCTGGCGGCACGAACAGGGGCTTCCTGAGAGCCATCCCCAGCTAGTCACCAAGAATATCAGGCCAGAAGAGGTGGCCAGGCCCAATGGACAAGGGATGGCCTTGAGCACGGTGTTGCCCCTCCAGATGACGCTCAGAGAAATGACAGGAAAGGGTGAGGACACACAGCAGAGGGTAGGGACACTTCAGATCAGAACAGGCTCTCAAGCTCAGCACTGCTGACTGGGGCCTGACTCCTTCCTGTGGGGGCTGCCCTACACACTCCAGCAGCAATGAAAACTATCTCCAGATATCATCCAGTGTCCTCAAGGAGTCAAAATCATTCCCAAGTCAAAAATCACTAGTTCAGCTAGCATGGTGGTGCACACCTATAATCCCAGCAGCTCAAGAGGCTGAGGTAGGAGGACTGCAAGTTTGAGGCCAGCCTCAGCAACTTATCAGGGTCCTGTCTCAAAATAAAAAGGGCTGGGTATATGGCTCAGTGGTAAAGCACCCCGGGTTAAATTCCTTGTACCAAAGGTGAAGGGGGTAAGAAAGAAAAGAAAACCACTGGCTTAGTGTCCTGGTAAGTGGAACTTAAAAGGAGACCTGATGGGGGATACGCCCATCCTGGCAGATGGGACCCCAACAGGGGTGTGTTTGAGCAGCAGGAGCCCAGCGGTGCTGAAGCAGATGGGCAATAGGGGTGGAGGTAGTCAGGGGACACCCAACCCAGAGATCTCAGGGCTTTACTCTGACATGGAAGTCATGGTAGGAGAGTTCTGAGCAGACATGGAACCTGAATTGTGTATTTCAAAGATGGTCTGGGGCTGTGGGTGCAGCTCAGTGGCAGAGCGTTTGCCTAGCATGCACAAGGCCTGGGTTCCATTCCCAGCACTGCAAAACAAACAAAGAAAAAAATGGTGGTCTGGCTGCAGTGCTGGAACAGCCTGGGCTGGGCCAGGCTAGAGTGCAGGGCAAGGCAGAGGACAGAAACCTGTTCAGAGGCTACTGCGACGACTGGGAATAAGGAAGGCAGGTTTGGAAATCTCTTTATTACACATTATTTTAAATGGAAGTAACATATACATAAGATAAAGCCTACCTTTTTTTTTTTTTGGTACCAGGGATTGAACTCAGGGGTACTCAACCACTGAGCCACATCCCCAGCCCTATTTTGTGTTTTATGTAGAGACAGGGTCTCACTGAGTTGCTTAGCGCCTCGCCGTTGCTGAGGCTGGCTTTGAACTTGCGATCCTCCTGCCTCAGCCTCCCAGAGTGCTGGGATGACAGGCGTGGCCCCGCGCCCGGCTCCATCTACCATCTTAACCGTCTCCCAGGGCACGGTTCGTGGCACATCCACACTGCTGGCAACCAGACCGTCCACCTCCACAGCATTTCTCCTTCCCAGTGTGAAACTTGCCCGCCCCTCCTCTGTCCTTGGCACCCACCGCCCTGCTGTCTCTGAGCCTGGCCCCTCCTGGGCCTGACCCAGGTGGAGTCATCTCAGCATTGGTCCTCTTGTGACCAGCTTGCTCGCTCAGCACAGGGTCTTGAAGGGCCATCTGTGGTTAACAGGCATCAGAATTTCCTTCCTCTAAGGCTAATATTCCACATTGGATCCCTTCATCCACTGGTGGTCACTTGCTTATTTCTACCGTTTGGCTACGGAGCACTGCTGCTATGAACATGAGTGTGCTCCTAGGGATGCCCTGAAGGACGTGTCCACTGAACCTGATGGATACACAATGCGAGGCTGACCACTAGGCGTGGGGCCTGGGCTCAGCGTGAACAGAGATGGAGAAGACAGAAGGCTGCAGACAGCAGTGGAGATGTCTGGTGGGCATCCCAAAGACACTGAGTGGGCAGCTGTGCCAAGGAGCCCAGTGCCAGGGCAGAGGTCAGGTCTATGGACACAAGCATAAGGGACATCGGGGCAGAGGGCCTTAGACTGGCTAGTGGTACACAGCCTGCCACCATGGGAGTGAGTGTCCAATGCCCAGCTACAGCGTGGGGCACAGGACCCGTGGGGATCGGGGAGAGGAGACAGCATGGGTCCATCAGCAAGACCAGAGGGACAAAGGAAGAGGGCATGCCAGACCAAGGGAAGAGAAAGGATTAAAGACAAAGAGGACAGCAGTGGACAGCTGGGCCTGACCAAGGGAGGACGCTGACCTCATAGGCAGTCACAGTGGGCTGCCAGGGAGAAGCAGTCTAAAGGCAGGGTGGTGTGGGAGCCAGCCAGGCTCTGACCAGGAGGGTGCTGACCCGATTGCTATTTTAGGGGCAGGAGGGGCCCTGCAGGTTCCACCTCCATAGTCATCACCCTGAAGACAGGGAGAAACCAATCAGGAGGCAGCACCCAGCTCTGCAAGCAAGCAGTTGAACAGGAGACAGGCTGAGCTCCAGGACACATGGGGGGCCCAGAGCACATGGGGTGGGGCCCAGAGCGTATGGCATGGG
>PVHX01022087.1:0-28391 GCA_004024805.1 Geosciurus inauris | reverse complement strand
CTTTCCTATGTGACTTCTTTTTTTGTTTGGCCTTTAAGATCTTGCAGTATCCAGTTTTTCCTCCCTATCTGGGGCCTCATCTCTGCTCGCTTTGCTGACTCAGCTCTTACTGTGTGTATTTATTGACCCCACCAAGTGGTGATCTCACCCATCTGTATCCATGACTTCAAATCACATCCTCCATGGTAGTGCTGTCCCACCTTGGCTGTGAGCTGGGAAGAATTAAAAACGATTGATGACTACATCTACCTCTAATTATTCTGACTTAATTGGTCTGAGTGTAGCCTGGATATTGGGATCTTCACAATCTTTTTAAAGTCATATTGAACTGCCAAGGCATAAGGCTGCTGGTGGTGGATTTTCTCTTAATTAATAACTTCTTTTCCCATTCTAACATGGCCCCAAAATCAGCAAATTATAGTTTTTAATTTCTTATCTGTTCTCAATTATATAAAGTCCAAGTCGATTTACAATTTTATATTTTTGGTCATTTTTCTTGTAAAGGGAATATCAGGAATGGGAAAAAATATTTTTTATTATTTATTTACTCATTTATTTATTTTGGTAACAGCATTGAATTCAGGAGCACTTGACCACTGAGCCACATCCCCAGCCTGTTTTGTATTTTTTTTATTTAGAGACAGAGTCTTACTGAGTTACTTAGCACAACTTTGCTTTTGTGGAGGCTGGCTTTGAAACTTGCAATCCTTCTGCTGTAGCCTTTGGAGACTCTGGGATTACAGGTGTGAGCCACTGCACTCACACAATAAAAGAAAAAGAAAGACATAAAAATGACTATCTTTGGTCATTTTTATAATTCCACTATCATGCAAATTTTCAAATAATTTTCTACACGTAATTGTACTGAAAGTCTCTCACATCTCTCTAATTCCAACCTCAGCCACCTTTTAAAAAGGTTTAATTTAGTCCCAATTAGACTTTGGCAATATCATCCATTCAATATAACCTTCCAGAATAATATTATCAGAAAGCAATTTGATCATTTTATTGCTCAATCAATTAAACTTAAGTTCATGGAACTTTTCTTTCTCACCTTTCCCAAATCTGTTTACTCAAACTAGGATTCTCAAAGTTTTGTTCCTTCACTCATCTTTGTGTTCCTTTGTTTATTGTGTGTGTTTTTTTTTCTCTAAATATAACTCTCTAAAACAGAATCCAAAATATGATCTTTGACATCATGTTAAGTTTAAAATATAGCTGCATTATCATGGAACATTTGATTATCCTCTTTTGACCTCAATTTTTGTTTGTTTTAATGTATGAAGTCGAGATGGTGATCTCTCTCTCATAGTTGTGAAATTGAAATGAGATAATGATTGCAAAATCCTTAGCTAAATAACATTAGATTCCTTTCTTAATTGATTCTTACTTCCATAAAGGCTTCCTTAAATTTCTATCATGTTACATTTTATTATCATCACTCAGCTCTTTTATGGTTATTTGCCTTGCCTCTTCAATAAGCTCTTAGAGAATGCATTCCTGTCTTGAATCATACTTCTTTTGTATCTAGAGTACTTAATGTGTATTATATTCATTGTAGACTTACCAAATACTTGTTGAATTCACGCTACAAAATAAATTATGAAATCTCTACTGAAATAAAAACCAAAATCTTGCAAGTCTAAACTGTGAAGAATTTCATGGGTGCTTCTAATTTGTGACAGAAATTAGATGTAAAACAAAGATATGTGACTCTTAGTATTTGAAAAGAGAATGCAAAACAAAGAAAGGAAAAATAAATAAAAGAAAACAATGGACAATTATATGATTTTTGAAAATCAAAATGCATACATAGTGTAGGAAAGCAGAGAATTTAGTATTTTTCCATGCCTATAATGTTAAACATATCAATTATACTGGACAGAGGAAGTTTTCTAACTGTTGTTTCTCTTTGAAGCACATAATCTCCACTAAATGTACAAAGAATCATCTTCTGGTTCAAGGTAACTGATTCCATTTTACAAGGGTCTGTTAATGTGCATATTCCCAGGATACCAAAGCTGAAGGCCTTGCAAAGAACATGCCAGTGACTTAGGTTAAATAGTCTTCTTCAAACCCATCAAAGATTATGCTTAAATTCAGGGAAGTAGAGCATTTTTAGTCTCCAGTTTGGAAAACCATGGAGTGTTCCTGTGTTATGCAGTTGGCAGTGTAATGCGGCAGGAGACAGGTTGCCACTGTAGCTGCTGGAATTAGAATATTCATAATCTTTTTGGGGAAGCAGCCAGCAAAATCTGCAAGTCATATTGATTTTGAAGTTCTTTTGGGGTTTGGACTCTTGATCCACACAGCTTGTGATCTAAAGTTTTGGTTGTGATTTAAAGTTTAGCCTTTTGGAAGGTTCCTTTGTAGAGTGGCTTCCCATTGAAAGAGGAGAAATTTGTCTTGTAATCCACACTTTCTGCTGGAAGTTTGCTACCAAACCAGTGTTTGAACACCTCAACACGTAAAGGAGATTTTGCTATTTTCACATCCATTAGGATATAATAATGTGAGAAGAAAAGCAACAAGTGATAGAGGCAGTGGAAGCTCCATAGCCAACTGCTACTACCACCAATAATCTCTTATTAGTTATGATTTTTTTCTCCTGTCATTTAGTTTACATGCTATTAGCTGTTCTCCTCCCCTCCTTGTCTCTACTGAATGAATGAACTACCGGAAGTTCAGGCTTATCCAAGTTTTCTTCACCCATCCCTAGAGTTGTATGCTTTAACTTTCAGACTAAATCCCAAGATGTCTCTATCATAATTAAAGTATAGTCAACTTTTAATTATCTACTATAATGGGTTATAATGGGAAAACTTGAATAAACAAATTGGTTTGGAGATTTCATCCTGCATGAATGCTCCTATAGTATCCCTTGGGAGTGGCAGAAAGGATAGGATGAGGAAAATAGGCAGGCTGACTCCGCAGAGTGACTCATGCTGCATAGAGTAACTTTACAGAAGACCTCTAGAATATGGCTGTATCACTCCTTTCTCAAAAATTTAAGAACCAACAACCTGAGAGCCTCTAGCAATAAAAATTTGTTGATCAAATGAATGAATGAGATAATTTTCTTGATGTGGTTCCAGAAGAGAGGGTTCTTCTATCTCTGCCATCCTAAATAATGTAATCACTGAGGAAACACTGTGATAATAAAAACTCTTAAATAAGGAAGCTACTTATTTAAATGTGATATATTCCTGTTAGGTGCTTACAAATCATGGGCAACCCCTACTGAGATATATTATCTGTGATAAAAGAACAGACAACAATGAAACATTTTAAAATTAAAGTTATATCTGAAATTATATTTACATAAAGGATGAACAATACATAAAACATTCAGAAACCATTTGTCATTTGCTCTTTTAAAAATAGCTGCTGATTTTCTTGTAGTAAATGCACAGAAAAATTTGAATTGTTCAGAAAGGTGGGAGGTACATATTTTCTAATTGTGCAACTGGTTATCAAATGACTGATGTAATTTGAATTTAGTCAACATTTATTAAATACTTGTCAGTTATTCTTGTATTTCTAGTGAAAGTGGATGGAAAGACAGACAAAGATAAACATGACACCCCACCTTTCCATTTGTAAAATCTCTGGATAGTGTGTGAGTTATGGAAGGATTCAGTTCCTGAATCCTTAAGGTCTTCTGGCATTAAAAGATAATTTTCTATCACTTCTGTTTCCTTATATTGTTTTTTTCCCAAAAAATAAAATGACACAAAGAAAAATATTATAATTAAGCTATATCTGGGTAGATTATTTATTTATTTGTTTGTCTTTTCAGAATTGGGCCAGCAAGTGACAAAGTAGTACCAACATGTGAGGAATCCAATTTTCGAGAAATCACATGTGGAAAGAGAGATAAGAACACTCTTTTGGGAGTTCAGGGATCTAAATCTCAATAACAATTCTACTAATACCTACTCATAAAACTTAAGCTGTATGCAATTATTTTTACTCTTTTGTAACATGAAAGGTTTGAACTGCAAGAATTCTTAAATTTCTCCTAGATCCAAGTGGGAAAAGACTATGATTAAAAAAAAAAAAAAAAAGAAGACGAAGACAAGCGTTTTTTTTTTGGAAAAGGTTAAGGGGCCCTAGTATCCAATTTGGATAACTAATATCTGGTTAACAGTTCTAGAGAAGTTAACTGTTCATTCTTCCAAAATGCAGGCAAAAAGAAGAGAAAGCAGCAGCCAGGGTGATTTACACATGTCCATCTCATGCTGATTGCCTGGGAAAGCTATAACTAATCTTTTTTTCTTTTTTCCCGTGACTTGTATATTCTTGTTCAAGCTATCTACAGAAATTCCCCTGGCATTATTCATAAAGCTCACTACTCAGCATGGAGAAAACATACACTCTTCAAGCCTCATTTAATTTGTATCTACAAGGAATGATAAATACTCTAAGCATGGCCTCTAATTATGAATATAAGATAGTAGGTTAAAGCTTAGAGCAGTGACCACCTGTGAGCATAGCTGATGACTGTATTCCATGCAATAAGGTGGAGACCAAGACTGACAGGGCAGGTTTCCACTGTGCTTCCAGGGTGATGGAGTCCTTCAGAAAACACAAAGACTATTTGGAATGACACATCATTGCATCAAGGCTATTCAACTCTTAAATCACACTCTAATTCTATTATTATATATATATGGGAAGTTGCTTATTTATTTGTGTCTACATGAAAAGTTTGAAATATTTTAAGTTTAAGGTGAGCAGATAGTTTTATCTTTTTAAATTTTTTTTAGTTGTAAATGGACACAATACCTTTATTTTATTTATTCTTATGTACTACTGAGGATCGAACACAGTGCCTCACACGTGTGAGACAAGCACTCTACCACTGAGCCACAACCCCAGCAGATAGTTTTGTCTTTTAATTTAGAAACTTTTCATTTTCAATTGTTGCATTCATATTTAATGTGTGATATAACAACCATGTAATAATATTCCTACTGTTATATTAAATTAAATTAAATTTGGCCTAAATCTCCCTATGTAACAGACTGTAACTTAATCTTATTTGTAAATAAACTGCAGTCTATTTTGAGAGTATAATCTTGTAACAAGTAACTAAGTTTAGCCAATCATAGCAGACAGGCTTTCAGCCAATCACAGGCAGAAAACTGTTAAGAGTGTCTAAATAAGGCAAATCTCGAACTATAAGGAAATCAGGGTGTTTCTGTATGTTAACTCCTTCTCTGTATAAACATTGTCTGTCTACATAGCTGGGAGATGCTTTCTCAACCTGGTGCATGGTGTCCTTTTATTCATGAATCCTTTCTTTGCTTAAATAAACACTGATAAACTTAATTTGCCAAAAATGATCATTTAACACTACGAATGGGATTTTTATCATCTGTAACCCCAGTGTGCTGATTGCTAAAATGATCTTTTCATAACTGTAACATGATAAAGATCACATCTGGTTTTTTTTTTTCCAACTGTACTGTATCCAAAATGTAACTTCTTACATGTCAAAGCTTAATCACAAGTTACTTCCAATTCAGCTCAATTGAACTGAAGTAATATCAGAGGAAGATGAACAAATGTCCATGATAGTTATTTACAGATAATTTGAAAAAATTGCAATAAATATTTCTGAAGATTGTAGGTAACCCAACTAACATATCAGAATTCATTTCTAAAATGCATTTTGATTTAAATGTCATTTGTTTCATTCTGAAATTGTTTCACCTTAGTTTGAATAATTGACTATCCCCATCTTCTCTGGCCTTCTGAAATTGTCTTTCATTCTGATATTCAAATAAAAACACTCTAAGTCCTCCTTTTATGTACTATAGGGAATAAATGTATCTCCACAATATTTCCTAGGATTATCAAATGTCAGGGAAATTCACTGTTTCTGTGTTTTTTGCTCCATACTTATTTATTTATTTTTTTGCTCCTAAACTCTGTTAGGTTTTTGGAAGGTTTTCATTTTGCCTTGTTTAAATTCACATTAGGAGAGTTTTGTTCAACTTAAATTTACACCCTCAGTTTCGTTTGCCAAGTCTTTAACAAATATACCTCTATTTGATACCAACCTATGGGTGCTGCTTCATAGTATCCAAGAATCAGGATGACTTGGAATTAGTAGTGTTTTATAGTGATCTGAACAATGTTCAGATAAATAACAAGTTACTTCACTGAGAAAAGGCAAATATTCTTTTAAAAAAGAATATTCTGGGGAGTGTTTGAAAACTCTCCTTACAAACAGTAGTAATGTATTTTGTTTGTATTTGGTGTTGAAGACAAAAATCTTTTTAAATACATTGGTCTAATACATTTTTCTGAGTCTTATTATTATATATAATTTCAAGAGTAAAGTTTGTATTTATTTTTACTTTTTCATAAGATTCTTATCAATGAATCAATTTGTATTCACCAGTAACCAGTAGGCATATTGCACAGAATATTCTGTAGAAGCATAAAAAGGAAGATGAAACAAAAAAAAAAAAACAAGTAACTTTTACATATATACATACACAAATATATCTATACACATGTCCCCCAAACAGCCCATTCTGCACAATAGAATTGAATTTAGACCAAATGATATAAAAATTTTGCATGCTTATATAACAACTATAACCTCCATATGCTAACAAGAAAAATAAAAAGAATACAGAACACTATTTTTTATTTTATCAGAGCATTGTAGTTATACATAGTAGTTGGGAGCATCTTGACAAATTCATACATTTATGGAATTTGATTTCAGTTCATATCCCCCTTTTCCTCCCCTGCTCTCTCCCCACATTCTCCTTTGTCTACTCTCCTGATCTTCCTTTTGCTCATCTATTGATTTATTTGTGAGTGGTGAAATTCCCTGTGGTATATTTATATATGCTCATAGCATGATTGTTAAAAATTCGTACTGCTTTCCCCCCCAATCTTTCCCATCCCTCTTCTCAGCCTCTCTATCTCCATATTCTACTATAGTGATCTGCCATATATCTTTATGATATCCAATCCTCTCCTCCTTCTTTCCTTCATTTTGCTCTAGCTTCCACATATATGGGAAAACATTTGACCTTTGATTTTCTTACTCAGTCTTTTTTTACTTAGCATGATATTCTCCATTTCCATCCATTTGCCAGTAAATGCTATAATTTTATTCTTCTTTATGGCTGAGTAAAACTCCATTATGTATATATACCACAGTTCTTTAATCTATTATTCTAATGATGAGCATCTGGGCCGATTCTATAATTTGGCTATTGTGAATTGTGCTGCTATAAATATGAAGGCGGATGTATCACTATAGAATGCTGATTTTAGTTCTTTTGGATAAAACTGAAGAATAGGATAGCATTTTTAGCTTTTTGAGGAATTTCCCTATTGCTTTCCAGGGTAGTTGTGCTAGTCTGCAGTTCTACCAGCAATGTATCAGTGTATCTTCTTCACCACATTCTTATCAGCATTCATTATTGTTTGTGTTCTCGATAATTGCCATTCTGATTGAAGGGTGATGAACTCTTAGTGTAGTTTTGATTTGCATTTCCATGATTGCTAGAGATGTTGAACATTTTTCATTTACTTGGTGGCCATTTGTGTTTCTTCTTTTGAGAAATGTCTGTTTAATTCTTTTGCCCACTTAATGAATTTTTTTTTTTTAGTGTTATGTATTTTGAGTTTTTTCTATATTCTGGATATTAATTCCATGTCAGAGAAGTAGCTGGAAAAGAGCCTTTCCCATTCTGTAGCCTTTCCCATTCTCTGTTCACACTCATATTTCCTTTGCTGTACAGAAGCTTTTTAATTTGATGGCATCCCACTTATTCATTCTTGGTGATATTTCTTGCACTTTATGGGTCTTTTTGAGGAAATTGGTGACGACATCAATATGATGAAGTGTTGAGCTTATGTTTTCTTCCAGCAATTGCAAGATTTCTGGTCTAATTTATGTCTTTGATACATTTTGACTGACTTTTCAGAACATAGTATTTTACAATGATTGTAGTACACTGAACACTTCACCCATACACTGGATTCTCCCATGTTATTTTTGTTTCTCTGTTCATTTTATTTCCTTGAGTTTCTTTCTTCTCTTACCTCCACTTTGTATGGTGGATAGACATAGAATCCTCTTCTTCATTCTCCAAAATATTATTAATGCAATATCTTAAGCACAAAAAGGATACTACTGAAATTTGAAAACAATGACATGTAAATGAAGCTCAGAAGGAAAAATTTAATTCAAATGTAGGACCTCAAAATTCATTGATAATTCCTCACAGGGAATCACCTGTTGAATATCACCTCCTGAGGCTTAAAAATCCATATCATGGGATTATTTTTTCATCTTTAACAATTTTTTTCCATTTTCACTTCCGTTTTAGAAATTCCCATTGTGTACTCCACTGTAAATGTACTTATACTCTGTATAAGTACCTATTCATCATAAACCATTTGGATGAATGTTTACCTTTGCCTTTATAAAGTCTTCCATTGCATTACAATTTATTTTTTCCCTGCTACATTTATATACCAAAAAGACCTTTGGAATATTTTGTTGCATATTTTGGTAATTGGGGTCTTGATTCCATCACTTGAAGTTCTCTGCTATAAAATGTCTATTGCAATAATAAATGTACAGTACTATACTTTTAATAATGTAGACTTGCTCAAAGCAGTTTTTAAAGAATAAAAGAAATGATACATGCTATAGTATTTTTTAACCAACAATTATACAACTGTATTTTTCTATGTTATATTGGAAGTTAAGATCTCTTTAAAAATCAGTAAGTTGCTCTAGTTCACATTAGAACATTTTTATGACTACTTCACATAAACATAAAATACTGGACTTCTTAATACATATCTATGAACTTAAGTTCTTTATTTTGAGAAAATCTTAAAATATAAAAAATTTGTGCTCTTTTTTTGTTATAACTTAATTCCTTAACAGAATTAAGTTAAGTATTCCAATACATTAATTTTTCCTTAAAATTTCAGATATTTTTGACAACTTGTCATTTGGTGACTGAGAGAGAGTTTTATGACACATAAGTCATTCATACCATCCTCTCTTGATTTTGAAAATTCTCTTGGTGTTCTGAGATACTTGACAATTTCTACTGACTTTAGTTACATGTTCTGTTCTGTCAATAGTAAATTCTTTTAATGATCAAATACAGTGTATCTTTACATACGTTATTTGGTTTTACAAAACTTTCAGTTGTTGGTCCACTTCAAATACAAGCATATAATTATCCTTTAAAGAAATGTACATGCATTGCTTACAAGACTTGTACTATATTTCATTTCATAGTACAAGTTTCTATTTATTTTTGTTTTTTACTCATGCAAATTTGTTCCTACAATGTTGGATTACAATAAAATATGCTATGAGAATCTGTTTTGGTGCTGACAATGCTGTGTGCACACTCTATAACTAAACTCTACCCATAGTCCATGTTATGTGAATTTTTATGTCACAGCATGAATTCTGTAAATATCCAGTTGAAATGATAGTAGTATGCATAGACAGATACTAGAAGTTATCTCTAAGAACTGAGAGCAACGACTGAGGCACTAGCTTAGTTTTCAGCCTTATGGGAATTTATATTTCTTTTGATATATATTTAACAACACAATCCTCCTCTTATTGAGAAAGTTAAAGTAATAAAATCAAGAAAATGTTATATTAATAATAGCTCCCAGGATAATGAAACTCCACTCTTTACCAAGTGAGACAGTAGCTATTTTTCATGGTATCTCTTATCCTTTAAATATCTCAAAAAGTTAGGTTTTATTATCAATTCAATTTTCCAATTTAGAAAATTCAAGCACAAAATAGTTGAATAATTTGACTAAAGTCTTGAAGGTAACAAAGATTGAAACCTGTGTTTGAACAGGGGCTCTTGAAATGGATCTGTCTTAGCTATTTTACAGAATAAATTACATATAATTTGAACCAAGGAAAACAACACTTTCATACATGAAAGTTCATACAGTTTATTATCCTTTTAAGGTGTATTTGAGGAAAAGAACATAAGATACACAAAAATATCTGTAGTACTCATATGACAGCCGGTGTTCCCATAATGTTCTAATTTCATCTAAAATTTTCACCTTAGATTAAGCACTATTTAACAATAAGGCAACAATTATTTTCATCCTTGAGCATCCATAGGCTCTGGAGTGTGGGAGAGAGCTGGCCTGGGTGTTCCCACAGTACATAATGTGTAACAGTATCAGGTTTTTCAAATCATGTGGCTTGACCATAGTTCCGTGTTCTTGTAACAGTTCCACATTCCTGTAAAACCACAACATTAGTAAAGTAGTAACACTCTGTAAGACTTTAGCGCACTCTATAGTGCTTCTGGGTTAGAGGGCATCCTAGCATATATATATCCGAGTCAGCTGAATAAAGAGAGAGTCCTGTCTTGTCCTTTGTGAGTGTGTGTAATTCTTATCCGCAGCTCCCTCGCAGATACTAGTTTCACTTTGTGCCGGTGCAGGCGCCGGCATCTGGAGGTCCCACCGAGATTGGAAGAAGGGAATATTGCTGACGGACGCCCCAGAGAGGCTAGCCCGTACGTTTGTGTTGGGGTGAATTGTGTGAAGTGCTGAACATGGGTACACAACATAGCAAAGAAATACTGAAGAACCAGACAAAGAGTTTGTTGAAAAGGCAGGGTACAGGGTTGAAAACTAGCACTATATCTGATTTTTTAAAAACTATAGAACAGACTAGTCCTTGGTTTCTACATTAAGCCCCTGGTGGGCTTAATGTTCCAGATTGGGAACATATCCGAGCAGACTTGCAAAATAAGTTGCACACGGATGGACCAGATGCTGCCCCATTGCAACCTTCTCTGTATGAAGATTAATTAAGGATTCTTTGTTAAGTAAAAAGATATTGATCCAAGAACAAATGAGTGAACTAGCTAAGACGTTTGAGATGGCACAGGAAACTGTGTCTGCTCAATCTCTCAAGGGGTCAGAAAAGGATTTAGACTCAAGAGATGAGGAGGAAGAAGACAAAGAAATACTAGAACAAGAGATTGAGGATTTGTCTGAAAAACTTAAAAAATATGACCTCAAAGAGCAGTTACATGCGGAGTTGTTTACAGAGTCGATAGGGCGACTGCCTCCCTATAATCCATTGAAGGGCAGGTGTCATACACCTTCGTAGATAATACCCACAGCGCCCTCTGTTGACTGGCCTGAGAAAAGAGAAGGTGTACGCTTCCCGGTGATTGAGACTCAAAATCAACAGGGACAGGTAATCAGGTAGCAGCAACCATTGGATTTTAAGGATGTGAAATCATTGAAAGATGCATTGGTGCAATATGGGCCCCATGCTCCTTTTACCTTGGCTATTTTTGAGTCTTTCTCATCTTTGAATTTAACTCCCTCTGATTGGTCACAGTTGACCAGAGCTGTCCTGTCTGGGGGGGATTATCTCATCTGGAAAGGAGAATATCATGAGCAATGTAAAATAACAGCTGCCAGAAATGCTCAGGCTGGTTTCCCACAATGAAACCTGGACATGCTTGCTGGACTAGGGCAATATGACAGTGTGCAAGCTCAAATAGTGTATGATCCAGGGGTATATGTTCAAATAGCCACAGCTGCTACTAAAGCATGGAGGGCCCTGCCTAATTTTGCAGCTGGAGAAAGTCTATCAAAGGTCATACAAGGGCCCTCAGAACCTTTTGCTGACTTTGCAGATAGGTTAATACAATTGGCCAGGAGATTATTTGGAAATGTTACTGATGCCATGCCAGTAATTAAGCAGCTTGCATATGAGAATGCAAATAAACACTGTCAGCAAGCCCTCCATGCTCATGGAGACAAAAGTCTTAATGACTATATCAAACTATGCAGAGGTATTGACAATACTCACATTCTTGGGCAAGTTATAGCTTCCGCTATCCATGGACCTAAAACTGATAGGGCAAGAGTGTGTCCTAAGGCATGTTTTGGATGTGGCCAAACAGGACATATTAAAAGGCATTGTCCTGTACAAGCTTCTAATACCAGCACCTCCAAAACACACCCTTAGACCTTTAGGAACATGCTGGCCAGGGAGGCATCAATATGATTTCCATCTTCCTCTTCCCTGGTTAAGTTGTATCTCCACTCAAGCTTGGATAGTCAAACCTCATGGCATTGGTATGGTCATAGGCCTGTATTTAGAAATGATACTCACCAATACTCCCCTTACCTTTTTGATGATCCAGAATGTACAAGAGACCTCAGGTATGGGAGAGTCATATGATGTGTGGACCTTCTGCATGTTTAGGTATGAGAACTATCCCCTTTCAGCGGGGAGCTGTCTTTAACGGCAGTGCCATTTGGAATGTCTCAGGCTCCTTTGAAGGTTCTGTGAATGTAACTTTTATAAAACGTGCTGCATTTAGATCCGCGGCGTGTGTAACCTCTCCCTTCTTTTGGGTGATTACTAATGGGTCCTTCAGTAATAATACCATTTTGAATTGCTCTCAGTCTCTTTGCTACCTGACTAATTGTTGGTTGAATGAAACCAATGCCATTTTGGTCCGCGTTCCTACCTTTTTGATGTATCCTGTTAATGTGTCTAAGACTTTCTTCCCGGTGCAACTTTACAGAACTCCATGGGTTTTGGGGATTACAGCTGCAGTAGTCGCAACCATCGCTGCTGCCTCTGCTGCTGCTGCTATGGGAACCGTGCTAGCTCAGTCTGCTGCGATGGCTGTGTCAGTGGAGACATTAGCACGCCGTACTGCTGATGCACTCACGTCACCACAGGCCATCAACAATCATTTTCAAGGGGCATTGTTAAATTTGAATCGGCAGACTTCGTTACTACAGGAACAGATTAGTGTATTATGGAGCTCCATACAAACCTTGTGTGATGCTCAGTATAAACATCTTTGTGTTACCCCTCAAAAGGTTACTAACTTGTCTAGTGCTTTGTTTCAGTTAAGTCAGTATTTAGCAGGACCCTGGAATCGGCAATATTTGAACTTTACTTTTCACTTGTTAGCCCAAATTGAGACTATAAATAAGACTCAGGTTGATTTAGTGGATTCTGGTGCAATTCTTTCTGCTTTGCAAAAGTTTGGAACAATGTTACATCAGTGGGCTGAGTCAATAGCTTTGATTGTACTCCTGTTGGTTGCCGTAGTACTGTTGGGATGGTGGTCCTGCAAAATTGTAAGATCAATTCGAAATCAACAAGGACATCTAGGAAAGGCTCTAGGAAAAGAGAGGGGGAATTGTGGGAGAGAGCTAGCCTGGGTGTTCCCACAGTACATAATGTGCAACAGTATTAGGTTTTTCAAATCATGTGGCTTGACCATAGTTCCCTGTTCTTGTAACAATTCCGCATTCCTGTAAAACCACAAGATTAGTAAAGTAGTAACACTCTAAGATTTTAGCGCACTCTATAGTACTTCCGGGTTAGAGGACATCCTAGCATATATATATATATATATATATATATATATATATATATATGCGAGTCAGCTGAATAAAGAGAGAGTCCTGTCTTGTCCTTTGGTGTGTGTGTGTAATTCTTATCCACAGCTCCCTTGCAGATCCTAGTTTCACTTTGTGCTGGTGCAAGCGCTGGCACTGGAGAAAATTTGAGCAAGTTTTTATTTCCAGATCACGTTTGACTTGGGACCCTAGAACCTTCTGTTGTTTGTTTGTTTGTTTGTTTTTCCTAAGCCAATTAGCTCTCTCAGTCCTCTTGGAAATGTTTGTTCATCACGACACTTCATTTCAGTGTGGCAAATTCTTCAGTTACCAACTCTGCTAGAATTAATAAGCCATACTCTAATATCTTTGCCTTAGAATCTCTTGGGTGACTATTTAAAAACCACAGAAGCCAGGGCTGCAATCCAGACCTCCTGGATCATGTTCTCCAGGGTGAAGTTCAGGAATCTTTATTTTTAACAGGCACCCTTGTGGTTTGTTGTGGAAACAAGTTTAGAAATTCCCTCAGAAAGACTCATGACTCAGGTTGACCTATTATTTAAATCTCCAACTCAGGACAGAGCTCTCCTTAGTCTGTCCTACTTCTGAATGGTAAATCCCAATTAACGTTAACTGCATGCCAAGTGAAATTGATGTTCTTCAGAGTATTTGACATGTATTTTATAATCATTTGGAAGGTGATCTCAGGGTTGGTATATGCAGGTAGGAAAAAGAGATACATAGCTCTGTTATCCACCTTGTATTCTTTCTTCTAAAGATAATTTAGATTTTTGGTCAAAGAGCTAAACTTGAAAGACAGAAAATGAACTAACAACCAAAGTGTCATGCACCTGTACTTACTAGAGAAGAAATGATTTCATATATGTAAAAGTTGATGCTAATGAACAATTTAAAATCTGTTTTAGTTTTGAAAAGTTACCAAATTTTTGTCATCTCTTTCCTGGGATGTGACAAATACTACTTAGAATGGAAAAACAAAAAGCTTTAAAACCAGAATGTGGAATGGAAAAATCTTAATATCAAAGTGCATACTTAGGAGTACCTGTGTATCTGTGCTACATTATTAAAAAAAGGAAGGGAAAGAGGTTGTGTTCATTCTGAATTCAATATGTGAGCAATACTTTACACATGGGTAGAAGATTAACTTTTATTATTTATAACAATGACAGTCAATACTTAAAGAATAACTTTTGTGTTCTAGAAATTGTGCTAGTGCCTTGGTTACATGTCTCATTTTATTAACATTCATTGGCAAATATGAGGTATTTATCTCTGTTAGACACTGGAAAGATAAAAATAAATAACACATTAATATCCTCCCATTTCCCTTTCCAGGATGGTTTTTCTGTTCTGGAAACACAAATGATGTTCTTTTTTCCAGATCGCCTTTGGCTTAGTACTCTAGAGCCATTTTTTCCAAGCCAATGGGCTCTCTCAATTACCTTGGGAATATTTTGCTAACACATCCATAACTCATGTCTGTTAAGGCTGATACCAATACCTCTACAATCCCATCCTAACTAATTGGAAAGAAATGAGAGATAAAATGTTGGGAGAAGCAGAGTTGCGAGTATTAACTCCCTTTTTCATCACTTGTAGGTTATTCCACATGACGACAAAACATCCTACACAAGGATAAAATAAAGAGAACAGAGATGTGAACAATAAGAAAATACTTAATATTTTTGTGTGCATACCAAATCCATGCAAAGTATTATCTTGGATAATTTAACTAATTCAACTTTTTCTTTCCTTCATTAAAATTACTTTATAGGTAAGAACATGACTTTTAGATTCAGATCGTTTATTTACGGCACTCAGGTTTGCTGTCCCCTTGTCATTACTGGTTATCTTCTAGCTGTTTTAAGCCCATGAAAGTCTTAAAAGATTCTCAACAAAATATAAGAAAGGCAGAAGGAAATTGATGCAGGAAACATTCATATTGTTTTTAAATGATAAAGATTCTGCATTTTGAAGTATTTACGGTGAAAAATGAAAATCCTGTGTCCTAAATCATCACTTTAATATAAAATCTCCTAGCAAGCAATTAATGGATTTCTATTTCTATATAGATTTGCTTCTTGCCATGCAGGTTTTTAATTTTTTGTAACATGTTTGCTCCACTCAAATTCATTTATTTTAAAATACTTTTCATTGTTGTATGGTCTAGTAATCATCAGTATTATCATTCACAAACTGCAGTAATTTGAAGTAACCTAAATAATGTCCTATAACTTACCTAACATTTTAGTACTGGGCTTATAACTTGCTATCATCTAAAAGGTAAAATAAGTACTTTTATGTACATGTGTTCACAAATGTTGTGATGTTTTCTTGCTATTTGTAGTTGATAAGCTATACAAGAACTGATCAAAAGCTGTGAATTTGAAGGTTGTAGAGCTGTACCAGGATTCTCAAATTGCTTTCCACTGTGTTGTACTTAAAATTGGTATAATTGTTTCATTATTTAGTAAATCTATTCAGTAAAGCTGGTCAAGTCAATGAACAATTGGACTGCCTGAATTCTTTGCAAATAGAAATGGTGAAAATTATTCTATTAAAAACCTTAAATTATTCTTCAATTCCATATTTATGTTAAAGACCTTTAAATTATTATTGGATTAGACCTACAATGATTTGAATTACTTTGTTTTATGTAGAATGCTTTGTATATCTCTATATAGTATAACAGCCTATGACATTAATTCTTTTATTAATTTTATTTTTAAAATATAAGTGCTATTTTCTTTTAGCAATAATTGAATATCAATACTATTTCATTGTTTGCAAATTGGCTTCTAATGGATGCTTGAGAAGTGGATGAGGAAAAGGCATTTTTGTTTGTCCCAAAACCAAGAGGGGTCCTAGGTGCTACTGACATACAGTATAAGGGATCTACGGGTGCTAAATATTGTATAATTAATAGAAAGTCTGGCATTTCAAAAGCTTTCCTACCAAAATGTCAATAATATCACTGCTGAGTATCAGTGTAGGTTAAAAATTTTTTCTTACATAAATATTCTTTTTGTAGCCATTTAATGTTATAGCTTGACCAATAATGCAATAGTAACAGCCATTCTATTTTCATCTACCTTATGGTCATTACAACATTACTAGTTACACTTCAAAGATTCTATCCTACACAGACGACTTCATTACATTCAGATTTTTGTTGCTATTAAAATTTTTGGTCAGAAAAAGTGTGTTTTTCAGAGTTAAACAAAAGTAGTTTGTTTGAAACTTCACAGAATTTTTCAATTTTTCCTGTTTATTTTTCTGGTATGCATTAAATATCATAAGTAGAAAAGTCTGTATGAGAGTATAAGAGAGTAGCCCAATTTATTACATTCAGTGAAGTTGATCAATTCAATGGACCAAATATAAATTTTTACTGAAAATAACTTCATTTACTTCTATAAATATATATATATTTATATATATCAATTTATATATTCATTATATATCATATTTATATACATATATACATATATATACACTTAGAAAGAGAGAGAGAGAGACAGAGAAAGAGACAGAAACAGAGAGAGAGATATCCCAATTAGTGGTATTTCCTCAAGGGCAGTACATTTCAGCATGGTGCCAAACTTTCAGGATGTCTTGCTTTATTTCTACCTTCTAGTTATAGTCTTAACAAATGTAATTTTAATGTATGGGCTTAAAACAGTTAACAGCAGAGAACTGCCTCATGTAAAAAGAGTGAACTAGTCAAATAATCCAATGGGGAGAGAAAACCTCATTTATGACTGAAACCCAAAAGGTAAGAAATCTAAAAACTAAAAATGTAATATTTTTGTGCAAGAACTAAATATAGAAAAGTTTTAAATGCTACTGAGGAATACAATAGAAGACTTGGTTCAAAAGAAATACATAGTGTTCTCAGCATTGAAGGAAACAATTCTCCCTAAAGGTAGCTATAAATGTAGAATGATTCCAGTTTAGAGTACCAACAGATTATTTTTGTATGTATACAACATGATTGCAAATATTGCAAAATCAAAAAGAGAAGAGCAATAGAAAAATATTGAAAAACATGATAGGGATATATAAATAATTTTAATACACTAAATATTAAAAGGTTTATAAATTCACAACAATTGAGAGAGTAGAATGCTATAACACGGATACACAGCTCAGCCAAATCAAGAGAATGAGGCAGAAAGCCCAACCATAGACAAAATATACAAAAGAATTTGGTGTACAAGAGAGATGCATTTTAAAACAATGGGATAAACTTATTCACTAAGTTACATGGGATAAATTTTAATCATATAAACGAAATCAGTTGTCTCCCTTTATCTCCTTATTTTCAAACATTAAAAAATATTTAATTTCAGATGGTACTAAAATTTGCAACTAAAATATAAATGTACTATTAAAAAGCATGGGAAAGACTGATTTTTAAGATTATTTATCATGTAGTGTAAAAACCTTTTCAAGAATGACAAAAAATGTACTCCCAGAGCCTTGGGAGGCTGAGACAGGAGCATTGCAAGTTTGAGACCAACCTCAGCAACCTAGAAAGACTCGTCTCAACATAAAAAATAAGACGACCTGGGGATGTAGCTTAGTGGTAAAGTACCCCTAGGTTCACCCTCAGTACTGAAAAAAAAGGCATCATGAGTTATTAATCCATAAATTCAAATATATGATTTGCATTTTTTTGCGTTAAAATATACAAGTAAACAAAACAAAAAACACAATGAGTGTGTGGGTATGAAGAGGACATTTTCAACTCAGGTCATAGAGAATTAATTTCCATAGAAATTGTCAATATTTCTTAAAATTAAAAATGCATTTGCCACTATTTCAGTCAAAATTCACATATCTAGCAATCTAGCATCCTAGAAATACATTGTCATGGTAACAGTATTTATAATAGTAAAGATAGGAAACCATCTAAATGCCCATTGGCATTTAGAGAACTAGTTAAATAAATTATGTAATGGATGCTGGAACTGTAGGAAACTGCTGCCATCAAACAGGATAAGCAATCTCTATAAGACAATAGAGAACTCTCTCCAGAACAGCCCCATATCAGAATGAGACAAGTGTAAAGTGAAAAGAGCAAGAAGCAAACAGTCTCTATAGTCAGCAACACTTTGTTAAAAAAGATAAAAATGTGCATGTGTACATGCATAAAATTCATAAATAATAATTCACCTTTGATATGTCTGAACCAGGATACTTGGGTAACTAGGCCACAAAAAGAAGAGGTACTTTTTGTGATGCACATTTATTTCTTAATAATTTGAGTTTTACCTGAAAGTGAATATTCACTTATACACAATTATATACATAAATATATCTCTTAAATAACATATTTCATAATATATGTAATATATTTCATAGATATGCAATATATTGCATAAATGTATGAAATGTAGTATAGCACCTTTCTGTAAAAGGTGTCTGATATGTCTACATAAGAATAGAATATTCGCATTCCTTATTGTGAATTAGCAAGGTAATCACTAAATTTTTTTCACTTTCTGATATTGTTTTAGTCAGTTTTTTTGCTGCTAGGACCAAAAGTTCTGACAATAACAGTTTTGAAGGAGAAAAATTTTACTTGAGGCTTACAGTGTTAGATGTTTCAGTCCGTAGACAGAGGACTCCACTCCTTGGCACCGAGGTGGGACAGAACATCATGGTGCAAGGGCATGGAAGAAGGCAGCTTAAGACATGGCACCCAGGAAGCAGAATAAGCTCTACTCCAACAGACAAAATTCACACCCTAAAGGCACGCCCTCAGGGACCAACCTCATGTAGCCACACCCTATCTGCCTACAGTTACCACCCAAGGAATTCATTCAAGTGGATTAATGTATTGATTAGGTTAAGGCTGTCATAACCCAATCATTTCACCTCTAAACTTTATTGCAATATCTCACATATGAGATTTTGGGTGACACATTATATCTAAAGCATAACAGACATGAACTTATCGATTACAAATTTAAAAATTATGATTCTCTACTCCAAGCATTTTTTGAATACACAAATTAAATTTACATTAAGAAAATGACTTGCTCATTTTGTTTTCACTATTGAGAATATATTGGCCTAAAAATAGTGTTAACTTATTCCTGTGTGTTTTGCTGGATACTATGTACAATCTTTAATAATTTTATGGTCATTCATAGAATGAGCCAGTGGATTTCTTTATAGCTCAAGTGATTTAGTTATTTAAAGCAGTCAAAATTAAAGGCTTATTTGAGAAGTAATAAAGAGGAAAAAATGAAGATTTAAAAGATTTACCATTTATTGAATATTTTCACATTAAAGTGATTTCATTCTGAAAAAAAAATGACATAAAATCAACATGAGAACTACGACAGCCAGACCTGCAATCACAGCAGCTGTGGGGGGCCTGATACAGGAGGATCTTGAGAAGTTCAAAGGCAGCCTTAGCAAAAAACGAGGCACTAAGCAACTCAGTGAGACACTGTCTCTAAGTAAAATACAAAATAGGGCTGGGGATGTGGTTCAGTGATTGAGTACCTCTGAGGTCAATCCCCAGTACTACAACATTTTTCCATGACAGATTGGGGCAATTATGTATGAAACCTAATAAGTTTTGTTGTTTCTTATTTGCTATATATTTATACTGTCACAAAATAATAATTGATGTTAAAATAAGTTGTGTGAGCTTAACAATTATATAGTTAAAACTACATCAAATTTATTTTTAATGTAGCAAATTAACACACCCAAAAAGAAAATATCACACAACATGGTACAATTATTTATTTTATTATTCTAAGTAACAGCTTGAAGAAATGATATATATTTTATATTTGTCCTATAATGTTTATTAATCCAGTCAGACAATATGAAAAGAAATAGCCTAATATGTTTTAAAAATTTACATCACAATTACAAGGTATTCTTTTGTCACTAGAAAAATACATTTTAAATAGATAACAGGTAATCTATTCTGAAAAATTATAAAAGGTGGCTACAGAAATATATTTTGTTATATACAGAAGATGTTTAAATAAATATAAAAATAAAAATTTAACAGATTAGAATAGCTTCTATATACTAATGAAGGATGATTTATTTTTTATAATAAGAGAAATAAAATATATATTTTATTTAAGATTTATCAAAGGTTTTTTTTGTGTTTCTATTACTTCAAACCAACTCTATATATTTGTCTTATAGGTACAGAATGCTGAGAAAAGTCCTATAACCTTGCAATTAAATTTATTTAAAAAGATAATATTTAAGTTGTTTTAAATTAGTAGTTCATTGAATTAAAATAGAATTAAAATTGAATACACACTTTGTTTTGAACATTGTACAATCTATACATGTATTAAAACATCACTTTACAGTACAATGTACAATTTTTATTCTCAATTAAAAATGAAAAATCATAGTAACCTAAAGATTTAGTGCCTATTTCCCAAAATTTGTGGATAGAATTCCTGTTGATATTTTATGCCTGATGAAACACATATTTATGTGTAAAAGGTATAAGTCATTTACCATGTAAAAAAATAGACAAGAAATATCACGCTTTTCTAAAATTTCGTGATTTGATTATAAATTTGAGTGAGGGGGCAAAGTGGGTGGGAGAGAGCAAAGTTAGCAAGACAGATGATAAGGTAGTATGATAAGAATTCTCTGGGGAAGGAGAATTAGATAAGCACATAAATAAATATAACCTAGGGTAGAATATAAATGCTGAAGTAAATGAGAAGTACATCTAAAATATTCATAGATTCAGAGATATAAGAGATTACAACTGGTGGAATGCAATAAAAAATGTTTTAGAGAAAAGAGCACATTTAAGCACTGAGAAAATGGGAGCATTTCAGTAGATGGTGAATGAAGAAAAAAGAAAATAAAAACATTTATCCCCAATGGAAGGATGAGCAAGGTACCATCTGTGAAAATCCAGGTGTAGTTATAGAGATGTAGAATAAGTAATTGGGTTTGGTTTGCTTCTTCTAACGGCATATAACCATTTAATATTTAGCCTGTCATGTTACTGAGGGATTTATAAATATATTAAAGTTTCTATTGATAATAAAAGCCTTAAAATTTTATCAAATCCTGTGTTCATGATTCTATTTCTTATTTAATAATGAATACCTCAATATAAAGACATGAGGGCATTGTATTTTAGTATTTCTATTTGTATTAATATGTGAATATATAACTCTAAATTAGAAATTCACCATGGTAACTAATGAATGGTTAACATTATAATGATCAAAATCACATATTTGGTTAGCTAAACATTAGATCAAATTTCTAAAGTGAATTTAAAAATCAATGATTCTGCCTTTTACCAAGAGTTTTAAACATTATTTACTATAAAACATAGAAGAATTGATATTTAGAAAGCATCATTGGACTTAGCAATATAAAAACAGAAGTTAATTCTGTTTCTAAAATAAAATTATCTTCCTTGTTTTATTTCTTTTCAAAACCTCTTTTGAATTCAAGTAACAATTGAGATTACATAAGGAGATAAGCAGTGTTGCTTTATTTTCTCACTAAACACAAGAGTAATCCAAACGGATTACTTTCACTGTAGGAAAACAACTTTACAACTGGGTTATCACTTATTATGATCTGAATTTAATTCCTAGCAGTGAATAATGAATATGTCAATAGCTTACCATTTTATTTAATGATTTAATAGTTACTAGGCAGGTAAAGTTTCCTTTCACAGGTGATTTATTCCATTATTTCTTTAAAAAAAGAAAAAGCCCATGTTGGCATTATTAGTGTTTATCACTATTTACATAGAATCTAAATTCCTGTCTTGTCAGTCAACTTCAAATATGGCCTATAAGAACTGTGATACAAGAAATGACAGCCAATGTTCCTGAAAATTGTAACACTATGGAAATTCTAAATAACTTCTAAAAGTTGGGTGGAAAGCCTGAGTGAGGGAGGAATGAAGGAACCCAATAATAAAATTTCAGCAATAAAATTGTTAAAAATCGAATACTTTTAAATTTAAAAGTGGAAACGAAAGAATATTGAGTTAAAAACTGCACTGCAATATGAATAAAAGGGAAGAAATGGGAAACAAAGGGAATCTTAACCAATATCCACATATTAGAACTACATGAAATAATATTTCTACTTCCACACCCTGACATACAGGGCAAGTGTCAACTAAAGAAAAAATAAACTGCACAAGGATTCAGTTATAGTACAAAAGTGATAAAACTGTTTTCCATATGATTACCTCATGTGTTCACTGGCAGGAAAGGGGGAAGGAATGGAGTCAGGAAAGGAGGGGAAAAAAGCAGGCAGCAGGCAAAGGAGAAGCAAGGAAGGAAAGAAGGGCAGGAGGGAGAAAATATATCCCTAACTAAAATTAGACAACGAAATGTAGCCTGGTACTATAATGACTGTCAGTCAAGATAGCACCTAAATAATCCATTCAATTTCATTTTTACTAGAATGCTTGGGATGGTGCTAGTGCTTTTTTAAGTATCTAGCTTTTTTAAGAACCTCAGATAAAGTACTATGAATACAATTTTGGTAATAGTATATCAGAATAAGTCTTTTGTTTACGTGAGTTTTCCTCTCTATGTGCAGAGAAAAATGTTGGTAATTTTGGTATACACAATGCTATTTTATCCACTGGAAGAACCCTAAATTTCATCATTTCAACTTAGTTTATCAGTTCAACTTAGGTAGATAGAGAATAAAGAAACCATACTATGACTCTTTGATTTCTTCTCTGACACCATACATCACTCAAAGAACAAACTTGCACAACATTGGTTTGAGTAGAAGACCTAGGTTACCAGACAGCAAAAGCCAATGTGTAACCCTTAATACATATTTCTTTAGAAAAATTGCTGTTTGTATGCAGCACTTGGCATGACCTCATCTAGACCCACTCTAATCCTCTGCCAGGACTTACACATGTCCCAAGAGCCACCTGTTGCCTAGGGTTAAATAGAAGGGCAGAGGAAATGACAGACATAATATGCTAGAAAATCAATTATTAAAAGAACCAAAATTTAAATGAATGCAGTTACAACATAATATCTGCCATATACTTCACAGATTTAAACATTTGAATTATAAAATTTTGAAAAAGATACATCACATTTTAATTTTACTTCTTCATATGTATAGTTTCAATATTTTGTGTAATGTGGAAAATTGTTTTAACATTTATATAATTCATTTTCTATAGAAACTATAGGAGATTATCAAATAATTCCCATTAAATAAGCTAGATCTGCTGCATTCCTAATAAATAGTTCATTGCTTAAACCTATGATAATTAAACGCACATTGGAAATCTAATACCAAAAACAAACAACAGATCTCGTTAGTTTTTATTAATGAATGAACACCTTAACATGATTTACACCTTTTTAGTAAGTTATATTTAAAATAGTTTCCTACTAAATTCCAAACATGGATCAGGTCAGAAAGAACCATTTGAATTATGTAGACAGCAACACCACATCTCCTACAGTTGTTTCTGAGTCCTGACTGTGGTTGGAGCTGATGCCAGTGTCCGAGTCTGTGTCATTTGTATACATGTTAAATGCCCTTTGAGGAAAGGGAGGAGCCTCCCCACTGCTGCTGGCAACCTCAGATTCCTTCCCTCTGTTTTCCTTTAACTGGCATCCATCTTTGTTGCCAATGTGAAGCAAACTGAGCTCCTTGGCTAGGAGTTCATATTCTTTTGCTTTCATCTGAAGCAGTGAGTCACTGTATTTAATCTCTTTCTGGATGCCACTCAAATGAGAATGGATTTTCAAACCTGCTTTCATACTTTTCTCCAAATCACCCTTAATACTTTCTAGATTAGGGCTTTCCAGTTCACCAGCAGCTGCCCCTTCTGCATCTTCGCCTATTTCCATGCAAACATTTTTTACCTCCTTTTCTATTTCAGTGGAGAGCTTGTCAATGAGCATTCTATAATATTTTAGTCGTTCTTCCAGCTGTACAATTCCATCTCTTTCACTCAGGTCTTCCAGAATCTGGTTTTCCTCATACTGCAAGTCTAGCTTTTGCTCAACATCATTGAAACTGGGCATTAGATATGCATCCTGAACGTAATTTTCCCCATCATTTTCTACCCGATCAAGGTGGAACTTAGCTTCACACTTTTCAATTTCCAGATCCAGCTCTTTCATTCTCTGGACTTGCTGGTGAATAGTATGATCCTGGGAGATAATTAGATGAACTAATGTCTCCATATTTTCTCGGTCATGAGAAACTGTGTCCTGCTTAATTTTAGCCAGCTTCCGAAATGTTTTTCTGACTATTCTTTTTTGTTTGTCTGGTGGTAATGTCTTCATGTAATTTGCTGGACTAAGCTCCCACAGTTTCTCTGTGTTTTGCACTAATTTTGTTTCAGCTGTCCGCCATAAAGGAACTGGAAGAAAAGCATCAGCTTTAACCAAAACAAATTGCATATTAGGCTGCTCATCTCCCCATGCTTTCCAGAGCTTCAGGATTCTGGTTAGTGGAGGAAGAGCCCGTTCTGAGCCTCTCCACTTCTCTATGATGCAGTAGTCACTGGGCTTCCCCAGCAGAAATCGTTTATCTCCAAATGCCGTCTCATGTTCCTCCAGCAGAGCCTGGATGACATCAGCAGAAGTGGTGCGTTTAGTTAATCCACAGACAATCTTCTCTTCTTGGCAAACCCAAACCACAATTTCCTTCTCTTCTGAATCCATGTCTTTAGTCGGAGATCTGAAAGAAAAACAAAGGCTCTTATATTTCTGTCATCACGTGTATAAACTCACAAAGATAATTCAACATTAATACCCTTTCTAGATTTTACACTTAATGAGAGATGCACTTTGAGGTTGTGACTACATATAAATCAGAAGACTTAATCCCAGAAAAGAAGAAGAACAAGAAAGAGGAGGAGGAAGAGCAGGAGAAGGATGAGGAAAACACCACCGACTGTGGAAAGGATCTTCATTTTTTTCTTTAATGTCCTAGTGGGTCCTGGAAAGAGCAAATTGTCATCAAAGACAACTGAAGCTATTTTTATTTGTCTTTAGAAGTTAACCATAATATGTCCACACTCAGATTTGTTAGAGTTAAGACAGTAATTGGAGAGGAGATGAATCAGAGGAAATAAAATAAGACTACTTTTGCTGAAGACTAAAAACTGTTAAGGATCACAAAACAGGAAAGGAAGGAGATGATACTGGATGATGTTGAATCATAAAATAAAAAATAAAAAGCAGTCCAATATTGAAAGCATCCTTTCATTCAGAAAGTGTTTATTATAGGCCAACTATGTGCCGGACATGTCTGTGGATACTAAAGATATAGTAATATACACAGGACAAAAGCACAGACATGAATATGTAACTAATATAGTATCGGATAGTGGTAAACGCTATAAAGAAAACTGGGATGAAGGGATAGAAAATGTCTTGGAAGAAGAACTCTATTTAGAGAGCTTAGGAGAGACTTCTCTATGGAGGTGACACTTAATTAGGGACATAAAAGAATTAACCTGAAACCTAAGGGAAGAATTCCAGGGAAAGAGAACAGAAATAAGTGCATCGCTACGTGTGTTCAAGGGACAAAAAGATCATCTTCTTGTTGACAGACTCCGGAGACAGCACAGAGTATCACATGGCAAGAGATGGCAAGCTTGCATGTCTACATGTAGTCTCTCTCTATTTTCTTATAAAGCCACCAAAATAAAACGGGAGCTCAACCACAGTGACTTTATTTAATCCTAATCGCTTTCCAACGACCCACCTCTGGCACCATAGATGGATTACGCTTCCATTTCTTAATATAATTAGCACATGACTTTGAGGATTAAACTACTGCCTGAAGTTTTGGGGGACAAACCATATTCAAGCCACAGTACTGAGGAGAAAAATCGTTTTCCAGAGGGAAAACCAGTTTTCTTGAGTAAGAGAAGCAAGGAAGTACCATGATTTCTAAGCTATACTTATTGGAGAACTTTCAAGATATTTCCCGTCATGAGTATAAATCAAACTGATTATGTCTTTCATAATAGGTTTTAAAAAGAGTGCTAAGAAACAAAAGATATGAAATGAATTATACTCCAATATGATTTATAGGGACATAAGAGTTCTGGAGTAGAAATTGTCTTCTAGTAAAAGTTAAGTCAAACTTATTTATTGCTTTATTTATATAATACCCTCAAAGCATATGACTCCATGAAGTACATACTAAAGACAATTTTCCTGGTTCCTGAATCTTTTATTACTAAGAATTTATAAGGCTTATATTTTAGTAGCAATAGTGACAAATCCTATGTTATCAAATTTAATTTAAATGAGCTAATTATTACATTTTGGCTACTCCTGAGGTGAGAAAAAGTGATTCTAAGGGAAGTAGAATAAATCAACAACACAAAGAAATGTATAAGATTAGGTCTAGCTCCCAATGAAGAGTATCCAGAAAAACTTGAGAGTTCAGTTGCAGTCGGTAAAACATTGTAAGTAGTTACTCACAATCCATATTGAGTTTTGAATGTTCTCTAACACAATGTTTTGTATTTAATGACTCAGAATATAATAATATATTTTGAAATAAATATAATATTGTGCAATGTAATTCTTCATTTAATGATTCTGAGCAATAAAAAAAGGTTAGAATTTGGGATGTTGAATTTATTTTTATATTCTGAAAATAGTACAATAGTACAAAGATAGTACATTAATGTTCAAAACAAAATAACATGTTCTAAACAAAAATAAACATGTTTTCAAAGTAACTGATACCCACTATATGTCTGTACTATGGCTACATTGCATAAATTAGCTCCAAGTAAGCCCTTACTTTGATACGTTTTAATCATATGTATGCAATATTCAAAATTACTATAAATTAATTTTTTACCATTTAATTAGGCATATATTTACTTGAATGATTTGAAAAGCAGTACTCAGATTCTGCATTTACTGCATAATAAATTAAAACTAACTTCATATGAACTTTTCATAAATAATAGTAAAAATTAAATTAAAAATTATTTAAAATTAAAAATTAAATATCAACCTTAGATAGTAATACTATTAGCTGTCATGTTTCAACCAAAGACATCTTTATGCTATTTTTTAGTGCTTAGGAATAAACTCTTAAAAACACCTTATTAAAATATACAGCTTTGAAGATAGACACTATCAAATATAAAGCATTTAAAATATTCTAGGCATTGTACTCAGATCTTATATATATTGTCATTTAATTGCCAAAATTCTGTAATTTAGATAATAACATTAATCTCATTTTATCAATAAGAAAACTCTGGGGATGTTAACGACTTGCCTAGGGTCACATATAGTGAGGATTCTAATTCAATCAAGAAAACAAGTTCCAGGGTCTGCAGTCCTAACCAGTATACCTAAAAGCAAATTTATAAATGTGATGATTTAGTAAGACACATGGGTTTAATTGGAAAAATAAAAAACTACTTTTTATTTTTTACTTACTTTTTTTTTTTTGGTGCTAGGGATTGAACTCAGAGGTTCTTGACCACTGAGCCACATCCCCAGCCCTATTTTGAATTTTTATTTAGAGATAGGGTCTCACTGAGTTGCTTAGTGCCTTGCCTTTGCTGAGGCGGGCTTTGAACTCGCAATTCTCCTATCTCAGCTGCCCAAAATGCTGGGATTACAGGAGTGTGCCACTGCGTCCGACTTAACCCTACTTTTTAAAAGAACTTTATCACATAAATTGTGACAGCAATGGAAGAAGAGTGTCCCCTTAGAGTACTCAGTTGGTCAGGAAAGGACAGAGAACAGTCACCAGTCATGGAGGAAAGCATCCTTGAATATATTCCTATTGTGCCTTTTAAAAAGCATAATATTGTTCCTGAGGTGAAACGGTAATGACTGGTCTTGGCATCGCCTTTAGCTGAGGAATTCTTCATATATTCAAATGAGGAATTCATCATATATTCTTTTTTT
>PVHX01022086.1:0-28386 GCA_004024805.1 Geosciurus inauris | reverse complement strand
AAGAAAGAAAGAGAGAGAGAGAGGGAGGGAGGGAGGGAGGGAGGGAGGGAAAAGAAAAGAAAAGAAAAGAAAGAAGGAAAGAAAGAAAGAAACTTGGAGAGATCCTCCTGCCTCAAAATAAAAACTAAAAAGGTTTGGAGAATGAAGCTCAGTGGTAAAGCATCCTTCTACAGGGTGCCCTCCTCCCACCAAAAAAAAAAAAAAAAAGAGAGAGAGAAAATGGAGAGAAAGAAACAAAATAGAGGGTTCATTACCAAATAAAAATAGGAGAGGAGATATTGGGAGACATCCAGTACTTGCCACCAGGATAGGTCTGGGTTTCTTTATTCCCAGCTCTCAAATCCAAGGCACCATTTTCCCTAAATGCGCACATACTGTGATATGACTAACCAAGATTAGAAATCTGGTATGAGGATTCCTATGGAATATAGTCAAGTTAACTTTTAAGTAACAATGAATAGGATTTGTGTTTCATGAGCAAGAACCCTAGCTTGTTTTGGTTTGGTTTTGCTGTGCTGGGGACCAAACCCAGGGCCTCACACATGCTGGGCAAACGCTCTCCCACTGAGCCACATTCCCAGTCCCCCCATCATGCTTTAAGACAGTGGAAGTGAAGCTTGATTTGGGTGGGGTCACACTGGGAGCCACTTTGGCCCACAGTGGGTTTTGTTAAGACTTGAGTGATGGAGGGCACCCAAGACCAGTTTGATGTCACTAGCTCCATCTTCCGGCCTGAGATGAGAACAGACTTCATTGCTAGGGGTGAAGGATGACATCAGTGTGACAGTGATACAAACTGTCCTTGGAGTCTTCCAGACCAGGGCCCACTCTAGTGTGTAGCAGCAGCAGAGTGAATTCATTTAGGAAAATACATGAGGATAGATCTCACTCTCCAATGCCCTTGTGCAACCATAAAGCACCAGCTTGAGGGCTGGGATTGTAGCTCAGTGGTAGAGTGCTTGCCTCGCATGCGTGAGGCCCTGGGTTCGATCCTCAGCACCACATACAAAACAATAAAATAAAGACATTGTGTCAATGTACAACTAAAAAACATTTAAAACAAAAAGCACCAACTCGGGCCTGCCACTCAAGGTTTGACTTTATACCTTTCCTGATGAGGACTCTATTTCCTGGCTGTGAATGCAGAATGGTTGGAAGTTTTTTGCCAAATCTAAACAAATTCACTCTAAACAGTTTCACCTTGTCATTTATTTAAAGTTGCTTATCTTTGCGTTCTTTTTGACCTAGCAATTTCACCTCTAGGAATTTACCCTACAGTTTTCCTTGCATACATGTCAGATGACACACACAAGCTTACTTGTTTGTAACAGCAATTGATTGGACGTGACCTAACTGTTTAATAGAGAACTAGTCAAGTAACTATAGTATATTCAGAGAATTGAATACTATGCAACAGTAAAAAAGAAAGGGAAGTTGTTCTGGAATATATCCTGAGATAAGGTTGGTAAAGTAAAAAAAAGCAGCAATGCAGAGTATGCCAAATTTGCCCCCTTGTATAAAAAAAGAGTGGAAATTATATATGCCTATTTGCTTATATATGTATGAAATATTTCTGGAAGGAGAAAGAAAACAATAACATGAGTTGCCTCCAAGGATAAAGAAACTGCATAACTGTGAGACAGGGAAGGAAGAAAGACTTTTTACTCCCATTCATACCTTTATATTTTGAAGCATAAAAGCAAATTTGTGTATTTTTCCCCTTTAGGAAACACTCTTCTCTCTATCCTGCCTTCATGAAGAAGCAGACCATCAAGTACTCCTGTTCCCCACTCTCACCATGGACTCCTCTCTCCACTGAAGACACCCAAGTCTCTCCACCTCGTAGTGACTGAAACCACCAATCAGACAAGTGGGAAGAGGCACGTCCATCAACCCTATTACTAAGCTCGCCTGCTCATAGCCCATGCCCATCTCTAAACATGTCCACACACCCACTGCTGCCTTTGCCACAAGACTGCCACAAAGAAGGCGATAGAGACAGAAACCTTGGGAGGAGGAAGTCATTGGTCGTTTTGGCTGGCTTGAAAAGCACAAATAAACTTCAGATTTGGTTCTTTGCCAAGGGTGATGATGTTGAGTTCCTTTCTGAAATGGTATCGAATCGCCACCTCTGGCCATTCTCGTCATCTCCCAACAAAGTGGGAAAAGACAGCCAGAGAGAAAACAAAGGCCCAGACAGGAGAAAAAAAAAAAAAAAAAAAGACTTGCAATTGCAACTGTCTTTCAGAGTAGAATCATCTCGGGAACCCAGGTCTACGGGGTTTCTGGTCATCTTCTCAGACTTTGTTGGTTGGCTACTTGAGTTTTTGTTGGTGGTGGTGCTGCTGGTTTTTGCTTTGTTTTTTGTTTGGCTTTTTATGTTCTGAATCTCTAAAACAGAACCTGGGAAGGAAGGTCTGGGAGTTAGAACATTGGAGAGCTCCTGCTCAGGCCTTAGGTTAGTGAGCAAGCATCAAGTGAGTCCCAGATAGAGGCTGAGGAGGTGCTTTGAGGAGGGTGAATACAGGCTTCTGTTTCTCTTTTCTGTTGCCTGCACCTAGCACTCAGGTTATCTATGCACCAAAGAGGTAGAAAAACAGTGGCTAAGAACATAAACTCTAGAACTAGACAGGCTGGGAATAAATCCCACTTGCCTGTTTATTATACTTTTTCAAGCAAGTTATCTGACCTTTTATGCCTCCATTTCCTCTCCTTAGAAAGGGTGTACTCTATCTCAGGGGTCATTTGGTAATTAGGAAGATGAAAGACAAGGCCTGACATGTAGTATCTGCTCAGTAAAAGTGAGCTGTATGGTTGCCTGTCTCTCTGCATGAGAAATTTTGAAAGACAGGTACCTGAGCAACTATAGAATTTTATCATTGACACTGCCTATTCAGAATAATCCTGGACTGGCAGAAGCTTTCTTCACCTCTGTAAGGACCATATTGTAGCTCTGGAGCAAGACCCCAATTTCACATCACTATGGGAGAAAAACCAGGCAGCAGACAGTAGATCCAAGTTTCTCAGGGGGAAAAAAAATGTATTGTATGCCAACTACTCATTTCCAGATTTTTCTGACCCAGAAATAAAAAATGAAAACAATTTTGTGTATGATGGATAAAGAAGGAAAGGGAGGGTTGGGGATGTGGCTCAGTGGTAGAGCACTTACCTCACATGCACAAGTATCTGGGTTCAATCCCAACACCATGAAAGGGAAAAGGTAAGAAAAGGGGATAATTCAGGTCCTTGAGGGTGGGGCAGGGTTGGGGGGTGTCTATTAAAGTGAACATAAGATCCCCTCTTTACGCAGGGTGTTAAAGGAGGAGGAACCACTAGGTGGCAGCATATGAGCAGGTGAACAAAAGAGAACCAATTGCCTCCTGCTTTGGGAACATTTGCACCAATCCCAGCCCACAGGTAAGGACAATAGGCATTGTTCTGAAGTGTTCAACAGAGGGGGCAAACACAAACCCTTCTATACTTCCTCAACCTTCTTTTCTAGGGAACCCCCAGGGGCCTAAGTCTGAAATGCTGAGGAGAGAGAACACCATTGTGCCAATACTCTGACTTGAGAGACACAAGAAAAAGGGATGTCAGAAGAGGAAGAGCAGCTATCTGGGACACATTGAGAAGGGAACTGAAATAGGAATAAGGTCAAGGTAACTTCTTCACTCTGCACAGCTCAACACTCTCAATATCATGGCCATTGGTTTTCAGCATTTAAAATAAAATCCCAAGCCGGGCGCGGTGGCTCAAGCCTGTAATCCCAGCACTTAGGGAGGCTGAGGCAGGAGGATCGCGAGTTCAAAGCCAGCCTCAGCAATGGTGAGGGGCTAAGCAACTCAGTGAGACCCTGTCTCTACATAAAACACAAAATAGGGCTGGAGATGTGGCTCAGTGGTCGAGTACCCCTGAGTTCAATCCCCAGTACCAAAAAAAAATAAAATAAATAAATAAATAAATAAATAAATAAATAAATAAATAAATAAAATAAAATCCCTTAGTGCATGGTCCCTCTCTACCTGCGCAAAACTGAGGAAACAATCATTTGCTGAACTGCAAAAATCTTGGCCACTTTCCTGCACCCTAGGGTAGGGACTCCACTCAGACCTCTGGACCCTCTAGCTATAAAAATAAGCAGAAAAAGAAATTAGAATGGGAGCCAGGCACGCTGGTGCACACTTGTAATCCCAGCACTTAGGGAGGCTGAGACAGGAAAATCGCGAGTTCAAAGCCAGCCTCAGCAATGGCAAGGCACTAAGCAACTCAGTGAGACCCTGTCTCTACATAAAACACAAAATAGGTCTGGGGATGTGGCTCAGTGGTCAAGTGCCTCTGATTCAATCTTCAGTACCAAAAAAAAACACTTTTTTTTTTTTTATACAAGAAATTAGAATGAGCCAGGCACAGTGGCACAAGCCTGTAATCCCTGCACTTAGGGAGGCTGAGACAGGAGAATCCCAAGTTCAAAGCCAACCTCAGCAATGGCAAGGTGCTAAGCAACTCAGTGAGACCCTGTCTCTACATAAAACACAAAATAGGGCTGGGGATGTGGCTCAGTGGTCGAGTGCCCCTGAGTTCAATCTCCAGCACCAAAAAATAAATAAATAAAAAAGAAAGAAATTAAAATGGGGCCAAGCATGATGGCACATGCTTATAACCCCAGAGACTTGGGAGTCTGAGGATGGAGAATGGCAAGTTCAAAGCCAGCATCAGCAACTTAGCAAGGCCCTAAGCAACTTCATGAGACTACATCTCAAAATAAAATTATTATTATTATTATTATTATTTTTTTTTTGGTACTGGGGATTGAACTCAGGGGCACTCAACCACTGAGCCACATCCCCAGCCCTATTTTGTGTTTTATGTAGAGACAGGGTCTCACTGAGATGCTTAGCGCCTCGCCAATGCTGAGGCTGGCTTTGAACTTGGGATTCTCCTGTCTCAGCCTCCCTAAGTGCTGAGATTACAGGCTTGAGCCACCGCGCCCGGCTTCAAAATAAAAAAATTTTAAAAGACTGGGGATGTGGCTCAGTGGTAATGCACCCCTAGGTCCCTGGGTTCAATTCTCCAGTATTAAATAAATAAATAAATACATACATACATACATACAAATGGAATGATTTGGAATCTGATCCATAGCTATTCTATCTCTGATGTTGTTATTTGCCAAGAAAAAGCAGTAGATTCCTACAGATTCCTATTTTGGTGGGACGATGAGACTATCTAAAAATGGAAAGGCATTCTCTATTCAGGAAGACTCCTTTTTTCCTTCTTTTTATTATTGTATTATTGGTAGTATTAGTATTAATATTTAGTTGAGAGTTCTAAAGTAGACCTTTTAGAAGCAGCAGATTCCTACAGTCTGTTGGAAATTAAACCTCAGGCAGCAAAACTGCTTTCCACTCAATTCAACAGCCTCAGATGGCAACTGATTAATCAGATTACTCCTTCTCTGTTTGACTCCACTAACCAAATCCCCACCTCGCTGCCTGCCACTAACTGGATAACTGGGACATTAGACCACTTAACTAACCGCATTATGAGTGGGATGGCTTCTTAATCGCCACTGGTTGTTCTGGTGAGTGGAATGGGAGAGGGGTAGAGGTGAAAAGGCTTTTTTCCTTCCTTGATTTGATGTAAAGAAGGAAAAAATTTAAAGTCAGGATCCTAAATTTAAGAAGCAAATGCATACCTGCCTTTTTTTTTTTTTTAATTTTTTTGTTTTAGTTGTAGATGGACACAATGTCTTTATTTTACTGCTTTGTACGTGGTGCTGAGGATCGAACCCAGGGCCTCACGCATGCGAGGCAAGCGCTCTACCGCTGAGCTACATTCCCAGCCCCAACATATCTGCCTTTTTACAAATAAATAATCACACAGAATTTACACCCACTGGAGAATCTAACCTGGGACTACAACAGTTCAGTCTGCATTGTCTAAGCTGATATCTGAGAATACCCAATGCTCTGAAATACTAGAAAGTTTCAGCTATATTTCATTAAAAAACACATTTTTTCTAGTGTTTCCTGTCATCCACATAGCAAAATGGCAGACATTGTTTTGCAATTATCTTAATGTCACATTTTCCCCATACAATGGCCTGTTAAATCTCTTAGAAGTCTGTATTTAATTCAAAACCAACTATATCTTTCCCTCTAGTGAATAAAAATGGGAAAGAGAATTCCTAGTACATGTCATTCTCTAAACCCAGGGCCATTCTGTTTTAATGAGCAGCACCAAGGGTGGGGCCGGCTAGATGCCCTCTCTCCTGTTTGAGACAGACATTTCCTAAACATTGAATGTAAGGGACAGCCTCAGTTGCAAGTTGCACCATCTTATTTATAACCAGTTAGTCTTTGCAAAAGGCAAAACTGAGGACCTAAAATGTTGTGATCGCTTGGCCAAAAATCACACACTATGTGGAAGAAGAAATTAAAAGGCCCTTGAAATTCTGTCAACTGCTTTGCTTGTTGACTCACTGCAGTGAGACAACTCCAGTGAGACACCTGCAAAACCCACATTTCATGGCATCACAGTGAAGTAGTGGTGTCAATGCAGAGCACAAGATAACATACCCACGGGGGAAATGGGGAAGACCCTGCCTTTAAAAAACAGCCTGCGAGGGCTGGGGCTGGGACTCAGTGGTAGAGCACTTGCCTAGCACGTGTGAGGCACTGGGCTGGATCCTCAGTACCACATAAGAAGAAATTAAAAAAATAAAGGTGTTCTGCTCATCTACAACTAAAGAAAATTTTTTAATTTTAAAAGAAGTCTGAGAAAATGTGGAAAAAAGAGAAAAGTCTGAGAAAGATGGAGTTGACAAGAAAATAAAGGCAACAAAAGTTCTTTTTTGGAAGAAAGGGAAGGAGGGAAGGAGGAAGAGCAAGTCCTCCCTGAAGGTCTCCCACCAGGAGCAGCTCTGGAAGGATAAATCTTGAGTGGCGCTGATTTGTTAATTCCCAGAGTGCCAGGAAAATGTGCAGGACTGACTTTAGAAAAAGCAGCCCTCTACACAGAGTATTATCCCTGCTGCACAGCCCAGTGACTCAAACTCATTTTCCACTTTGTGGATTACCATATCCTTTGCTCCTCCCCCTTCCCTCCTGCCCAGCTATTTCATTTCCCTTTCGAATTTACAGAGATTGGGTAGGGAGTTTGAAACTCACAACCAAAAAAGAAATTTCTTTTTCAAGAAATCTGAATTCTCTCAATTTCTGTATCAAAACTTAACCATTCAGGCTGGGGATGTAGCTCAGTGGTAGAGTTCTTGCATTGCAAGCACGAAGTCCTGGGGTCAATCTCTAGCACTGACCAAAAATAAAATCAGAAAAATTAACTGTTCTAGCTGGGTGTGGTGGCTCACACCCATAATCCCAGTGGCTTTAAAGGCTGAGACAGAAGGATTACAAGGTCGAGGTCAGCTTCAGCAACTTAGTGAGACCTTGTCTCAAAATTTAAAAAAATAAAAAGAGCTAGGGATATGGCTGTGATTAAGCACCCCTGGGTTAAATTCCTCAGACCAAAAACAAAAAGTTCAGAAACACAGTTTTTCTCCTTAGTATGAACTGATCAGTGATCATTCTTTGGAATTCAAATGATGCAACGTTTCAAGATGTAACCTTTTTGTACAAAAATCTTTTATAAATGACAAAAAAAAAAAAAAACTGTTAGAGGAAACTGAGACACAACAGGGTGACCATATATTTTCTGAACTGAGACACTTTTGAGAATGCAGTGGGCGTTCTTCATGACGCCTATACCACAGGTGCAAACTGGACTGTGTGGTCATGCTAAAAATAAGGCAAAATGTGTTGCCCAGTCACCTGGGAAGGAAGGGATAGAGAGATGACCTGGCTCTTCTGCTACCAGGGCTGGCAACATCCCTTCTAATGAAGTCCTCCCCCCCACCCCCAGCAGGCCTGGTTTCTAGGCAAACATGCCAACAAGGCTTTATTTTCCTAATGCCCAGGCTGTTTTGAGAGGCCTGGTATCTCTGGCATTGAGCCATTTGGGGGTTGGCCTGCTGTCAGCAACTGTGTGTGTTCAGTTCCCTCATGGGGTCTCATCACAGTCCTCCACATCACCTGGCAGAATGCCACTGAAGAAAGCATTTATGTGGCACTGGGCAATAGTGTGCCACTTCCTTGCCTCCTGTGATGGGAGTGAGTTCCAAGATGTGTCTAGTGCTGGTCCTCAAAGAGGACATCTGGTTCCACTGTAGATGCTCTCAACCTGATGGTGAACAGCTGGCCACCTTTTATCCCATCATGGAACAGAAAACATCCCCACTTCACCCCCCTCCCCCATTTTTTGTACCAGGCATTGAATCCAGGGGCATTTAACCACTGAGCCACATCCCCAGCCTTTTTGAGACAGGGCCTTGCTAAGTTGCCAAGGCCAGCTTTGAACCTGCCATCCTCCTGCCTCAGCCTCCCAAGCTGCCAGATTACAGGCGTGGGCCACCGTGTCCAGCACAAACATTTCCCTTTCATCTATGGTGGGACATGCTGGCCTTACTGTGCTATGAATCACCAAGGTGGAACTCACACACCACCACTGGGCCGCACTCTGCTGGCCCTGTCACTTATGTTCCACCTCTGGGAAAGCATCTGGCATCTGGAGACTTGAAATCAGAATGTGGAGCTGACTGCTTCATGATGTTAGTACAGGGTTACTCAGCCTCACTTTTACTGATATTCTGGGGCCGGAAAATTCTACTTTGTAGCCAGGTGAGGTGGCAGACTCAAAGCCAGCCTCAGCAACTTAGCCAGACCCTGAGCAACGTAATGAGATCCTGTCTCAAAATAAAAAAATAGGGCTGGGTGCTGGCTCAGTGGTAGAGCACTTGCCTAGCATGCGTGAGGCACTGGGTTCAGTTCTTAGCACCGCATATAAAATGAATAAACAAAAAATAATAATAATGGTCCATCAACAACTTTAAAAAATAATTAAAAAAAAAAATAAAGTAAAATAAAAAAACAAAAAAGGGCTGCAGATGGGCTGGGATTGTAGCTCAGTGGTAGAGTGCTTGCCTCCCATGTGTGAGGCCCTGGGTTCGATCCTCAGCACCACATACAAAGCAATAAAATAAAGACATTATGTCCATCTACAACTAAAAAAATTTTTTAAAAAGGGGGGGGGGGGGGGCTGCAGATGTGGCTCAGTGGTTAAGCGCTCCTGGGTTCAATACCTGGTACCAAAAACAAAACATTGTTGAGGGCATCATTGGATGTCTAGAAGCATCTCTGGCTTTACCTACTGAACACCAACAGCACTTCTCTCCCATCTACTCCACTCTCAACCCCAGTTATGACAACAAAAAATGTTTCCAGGCATTGGCAAACATATCCCCTGGAGGTAAAATCCCCCCACCTGAGAATCACTGTCTCAGGGCATTTGGGGCTGCTGGGAGCCAAGCACAGAGAAACGGCCCTGGATTCTAGAAGTTTGTGCTTGGACCACTAGATGATGACAACGGTAGTTTACAGTGGGGTTGGGAAGATATGGCACATACGTTCCATGAATGCTTCAGGGATTTAAAAACCAGGAAGCCAGGACCTCTGCTCTTTTGAGATGTGTGAGCCGATGCTGCTATAGATCTGCACTGGGAAAATGACGCTTGAATATGGCCGGCCTCACCAGTTTGGAGAAGTACCAAGTCCCTTGTGCATAGAGTTCTGTAGTTACTGGCCCTTGTTTCCCTTTCCCATGGTCAAAATTGGAAAAGGGTAGCACCGAAACTCTTGACTGGGAATAAGTAAAATGCTGTGTGACTTCAGAACATGAAACACAGGGTCCCAGAAATAACGCAGAGGCAGCCCTTCCGCAGCAGCTGGTAGGGTACACGCAGCCCCGGCTCCCTCGCATCGCACTGGCTCAGGCTGGCACTGCGCGCTGCACTTGGGGTGTGTTGACTGCAGTCCCCAGGCAGAAGTGGGGAGATTCAGGACAGATTGCTATCTCGCGGCTGTGATTTTCTTGGTCCTCTGTGTTAGTTTAGGAGAAAGTTTTCTCATACAAGATGGCTCCCAGGAGCTCTGTCAAGAACCAAAAACTAAATAAAAACAACAAAACGACGCCAACCACTGCCCTCTCAAGAGGCCCAGACAGGATGAAGGGTCTGGTGCCTTTATCGTGTCTGCCTGTGTAGGCCAGAGAGGACGGCCAGTGCTGGCCCTGGTGCCAGCCACAGCCCTGTCCATGCTGCCTCCCCTGGGCCCAGAATCTGAGGCACCTGGAAGGGTTATTAGCAGGATTGGAACTCATCCCTCTGCTGGGACTAGATCATAATTACAGTAATTTTCTAACAGAGCTCGGCAGTAGGACTGTTTAATCAGCATCCGACTCCCCTGTGCTCCCAGCCCTCATCACTCAAGGAGAGGAGTGGGATGGCTCTTAAAGAGACAGTGCCTGCCTTTCAGCGTTTTGAACAGATGTGTCCTAATTGGTAGAATATATCTAAGTCTCGTAGCTTATAGCAGGCAGGTTGCATTGCCTCCAACAGACTGCCTCAGGCTCTCACTATTCTGGGCCGTCTGCCGGAGGGACCCAGGTCAGGCTGCTTGTGGGCCAGGTTTCCCACACCAACAGAGCCACTCTGGGAAGGGACACACAGGGCTAAAGCACTTATGAAAGAAAAGGCCTCTTCAAAACTGATAGTATGAAAAGAAAGAGCTTGCATGAAGGACAAGAAGAAGGGACTTGACAGCCATGCATAAAAAGAAACTTTGGTGGCTTCCCATAAATCCAGATTACAGAAGCAGCTTGTGTTCCTGCCATTCCAGGGGGAAAACCTTAAGGACTCTCCAGTGGTCTCTTAACTCCCACACTCTTATTTAGCATCTTCTACTTATTATCCATGCCCCTCTAAGTCAAGTGCCCCTTGTGTTTCTTCTTTGCTTGCAGAAGTAGACCAGATCGCCCTGAACCAAAAGTAAAATGTTTGCTTTGCTCCTCAATTGACTCAGGAGCACTGTCTCCTACAGAATGTGGCTCTTGCTATCACTTTGAGCACAAGTTATGTTACTGTACCTTGAGATCTGAGGTCTCCAGCTTTCTAGCTCCAAATGCAGTCATCACTGAACCAGAACTCTCTCTCCCTTAAGAAGTTGTTTTCTAAGATGTTAGGCCTGGCTCCTACTGCCCTGCTGGTAAACCAAATACGCACTGGTCTTTGCAGCAGTTCCCAAAACAGTTCCTTAGAGAGAAGAGTTGCGGCAGAAGTTGATGAGAAATAAGAGGTGGGTGGGGGCTTCCAAAGTGGGTTGAGGAAACCCTCTAGAAAGAAGGTACAGTGTTAGGTAAGGAGAAGGAGACCTTTATCCACAGTCCAAAGGTTAACTCGAGCCTGGCTATGTGGCTTCTCCAGAACTGACTCCTGCTTGCAGAGGGCTACTCCTCACTTAGGATCACTACCCAGTGCTTGAAGAAGGAAGTGCCACTTTGCACTGCAGTGCTTAGCTGGCCAAGTCCCATTTCTACCAAAGCCTCCTCACATCCTATCCACCCTCCACCCCAGGATGTTAATATTCAGCAAGAGCTGAGGGGTATAAACAAACTCACAAACACACAGCTAACTTAATGACCAATCTGATTGTTAAAAGGCTGAGAGGTAAGCTATCAGATACGGTGGGAGGTGCCTAGGACTGGGTAGTATGGATTTAAGGCCTTAGCAGTCAGAAGCTAAGCACTGGAAATGAGCTGATTTCTGAATACTCTGAAAAGCTCTACAGGGAGTTTTTTCTTTTCCCCTTGAATATAGTGGTGGATTTAACATGGGTTTTTTTGTTGTTGTTGCTGCTGTTGTTTTGTTTTTTATTTTTTAAAAAATTTATTTATTTGGGGCTGGGATTGTAGCTCAGCAGTAGAGCGCCTGCCTTGCATGCGTGAGGCCCTGGGTTCGATCCTCAGCACCACGTACAAAGCAATAAAATAAAGACATTATGTCCATCTACAACTAAAAAAATATTTTAAAAAAATTTTATTTATTTGAACATGTTTTTAAAAAGGTTTTGGGGGCTAGCATGTGAGAGACCCTGGGCTTGATCCTCAGTACTGCAAAAAGAAAACAAAAGAAAAAAACAAACAAGTTTTTGGCCTGGCACGTTTGCACACATGTATAATCCCAGCTATTCAGGAGACTGAGAAGTACTGACTAAACTGGTCTGGAGTAGGGTCTAGGCCACTTTTTTTTTTTTTTTTTTTTTTGGTGGTGGTACTGGGGATTGAACTCAGGACCTCACATATGCTAGGCAAGCTCTCTACCACTGAGCCACAACTCTTTTAATTTTTAAAAAATTTTTGACATGGAGTCTTGCTAAATTACCTAGGTTGGCCTCAAATGTGTGATCCTCCTGCCTCAGCCTCCAAAGGCATGTACCACCATGCCCAACAAAACATACTTCACATTCACACTCAGCTTAGTTTTCTCAATCAGAAATTGAGTGTAGGCTGGGATTGTGGCTTCAGCGGTAGAGCGCTTGCCTTGCATGCGTGAGGCCTGGGTTCGATCCTCAGCACCACATACAAAGCAATGAAATAAAGACATTGTGTCCATCTATAACTAAAAAAATATTTAAAAAAAAAAAAAAAGAAAGAAAGAAAGAAATTGAGTGTAAAAACTGCCTAACTTCCTCACTGGGCACTGAGAAGATCAAATAAAGTGATACGTATAAAACTTACTCTTTTTAAGAAAAACTAACCCCTTTTAAGAAATTTACCCTTTTTTATCTTTGTTTTATTTATTTATTTAAGTGGTGCTGAGGATCAAAGCCAGTGCTTCACATGTGTGAGGCAAGTGCTCTTCCACTGAGCCACAACTCTAGCCCCAACTTACCCTTTTTAAAGAAAACATAACCCCTACATATTAACTTCCATCAAATAACCTCTACCTCTGAGCTTAGATCACTTTTCCTGGGTAATAGATGACTAGACTTAGACTACGGAAGTAGCTAGCAGAGAAAAGATGACTGAAGCAGGCTCTGACCCTGCCTTACACCGCAAATATAAAAACATAATTTCTTTCTATAAAACAGCTCAATGGGCCATCCCCTCACCCCAGCTAGCACCTCCCCTTTCACACAGGTCATGCAGCTGTGCTGGATAGACCAGTGCACACAAAGGGCGAGAAACACACAAGAGGGGCATGTGGCACTGCCTGGATGGAAAGGAAAGTCTAGCTTTGCTGTTTTTCTGGTACCCAGCCCCATGTTATTAGGGAAGCTCTCCCCTTCTTAGTTCATCTCCTTCCACAGCCTATACTCAACTCAGCACAAGACTAAGAGGGGACAGTGCCTGGCTTCAGATTAACTGAGGTATTGTTGTATGCTCTGCTGCTAATGGATCATTAAAAAAGCTGAGAGTCAGAAAAATCACATCCACATCTTTGAACAGTGCCTGCTGTCCCAGCAACCCAGCCTGCTGGCACAACTAGCTGCTGAGTACCAACTCCAGGAAGAGAAGGGCAAACAGAAGAAGGCCAACCCAGCTTGCTGTTTTTTGGCTGAGTAGGGAATTGACACAGACCACCTCCGGCTCCTGTCTGGAAGTTTCGAGATCAGAGAGCTTCAGGCACAGCTGGGTTCACAGCTGCACCATTTGGAGCATTGGACTCATTAATATTCATGAGCCATCCCCACCAATCGGCAGAGCGGATGCCATTAGCTTAGCATCTGTCGGGTTTTTGTGAGGGTTGTGTATGGAGTTTTTTTCCCCTTTTAAATGAACTTCTTTTGACATTTTGGATTTGCCTCTGTAGGTTTTCTATTCTCGCCTTGCTCTGCTGCATCATATAAAGGAGAGACTCAGGGGAGGCGGGCAGGAAAGAGGGATGAATACCAGCCAGGGCTTTGCATCTGCCTGTTGACAAACTTTATTTCTCTTTTAGCACCTGGCACCTCAGACAGGCTGCGAGGATGGAAGCAGCATCAGGTAAATTATACCTAACAAGGTTCATGCCCAGAACTGTGAGAAGAGCTGGATCCCGACTCTTTGGAAGACAATCCTTCCTCCAGTGGTGAACTTGAGCTCACACACAATGCAAGAGAGCTACAATGCACAGTCCTGAACCATTATTTCCACGCTGATAAATTCATGATTTATGAAAGTAAGTACTGCCAGCCCTCACTCCCTCCTTCTCTGCTACAGCTTGTTAGACACAAATTGCAACAACAGTCTTAAATACTTGCATTTTATTTCAGGCCAAAGCCCCTCAACTCTGAACTAAATGCCATGACAGTCCCACAACATAGGCTGGTAGTAAAAGCCCATAGACAGGCAGGTTGGCTAGAGGGGGAGGAGTGGGCTAGAGGGGGAAAAGCCACACACACACGAACCCAAGAGCAGAGCAATGCAGAAAGCTGGCGGCACTGGCTCCTACCCGCTCTGGCTCTCAGCGGAGAGGAATTATGGCAGCAGGAGGGCAGAATGCCTCATTGTCTGAAGGAAGGCGTGTTGTTTCTCATCTCCATCCCCAGAGCCCTCTTTTCCAGGCAGAAACAAAGCCCGGATGCCCCTCCAGACTGAACATACCGAACATACGGCCTCCCTGCAACACAGCAGAGGGACTCCGTGGCGGCTGAAGCCCTGGGAGTGGGGAGCTATTACTGAAGGAGAAGAAAAGGATTCAAAAAAGAAAGGAGCCACTCTAACCTTGCAGAGAAGATAATCATGGTTCTGCTTTATACGCAGAGGACAATGACAGCCCAGGACAACCTTTTCCAAAACAAAGCCCCGAGCTGCAGTCTTTTCCTCTGGCTGTGGCCAACCTCTTCTCTCTCATGAGCTACGACCTACACATGGCTCTTAGGCTCCACTCAGCCCAACTGAGGTCTTGGGATCCGCTGAAAATGCCAGCAACAGGAGTCACAGCACCAGTTCCCTTCGGTGGTATTAGTGGAGGAAAAGTCATTCCAGGAGGTAAACCAGGCCCCCAAAAACAAAGTGCTCCAGGGGCTGCAGCAAAAACTGAAGCCAGCCAAGGGAATACACCTATATAAGCATCCCTGTTGGGACAATATTCAATCTGGCAGTTTAGAATCTACCACATATAGGTCCCCAAAGCCAGTCACCAGAGGCGGTGATCCTGAGCCTATAATCACCTGAAGAAACTCAACTCCTGCAACAGTAAATACAGGGTTCCATTCAAAACCAACAACCTCTGGCCCTTATGCTTAACTTACAAACAAGTGTGTGGTGTCTGTTCCTATGGAAAAGGCACGAGGAGCAGTCACAATCAACCTCTGTGTAGCCAACCCGAGCAGAGGCAACTGTAAGATGCTAAGCAGCCTGATTTCCCCGCACACCTGCCCTGTTCCCAATTCCACCTGAACAAAACTCCTGGCCTGCATCTCCTTCGTCTGCCTCAAAGTAGAATCCGGAGCTTAGAGCAGAGCTCACTTTTCCCAAACTGCATCTAACTGATCAACGTCCAAAGGCACAGCACAGTCCCTTCCCACAGCCTTCCTCACAGGCTGGGGAGCAGAGGTTCCCTCATCAGATCTTGAAAAATCACAGCATGACAATGAAGATTGAGGTGGAAGGGTGGGACTTTGCAAGGAATGAGCCTCACAGTCAACCACAGGAACCCACACTTCTAAAGGGTCCTTCTCTTCACTGGGAGGTGGTGAGGGAGAGCTCCTCTTCCCCGATCTTGGAAGAAAGCAGCAACTGGAAAAGAGGAGAAAAGGAATAGAAAGGCATGAACAGATAAACAAAAATGAGGCCAGGCACGGTGGTGCACATCTATAATCCCAGAGGCTCAGGAGGCTGAGACAGGAGGATCATGAGTTCAAAGCCAGCCTCAGCAAAAAGCGAGGCGATAAGCAACTCAGTGAGACCCCTGTCTCTACATAAAATACAAAAAAGGACTGGGGATGTGGCTCAGTGGTCAAGTGCCCCTTAGTTCAATCCCTGGTACCAAAAAAAAAAAAAAAATGAATGGGTGAAGCCAGGTATGGTGGCACACTCCAGTAATCCAGTAGCTTAGGAGGCTGAATCAGTAGGATCACAAGTTCAAAGCTAGCCTCAGCAACTTAGCAAGACCCTCAGCAACTTGGCAAGACCCTGTCTCAAAATAAAAAATAAAAAGGACTAGAGATGTGGCTCAGTGGTTAAGTACCCCTGTGCCAAAAAAAAAAAAAAAAGAGAGAGAGAATGGGTAGACCCAGGGAGTAGGTAAACAAAAGGTGGTATATTCATGCAATGGAATATTTTTTAGTCATAAAAGAGAATGAAGTACTGCTACCATGCTACAACATGGATGGACTTGGAGAACATTACATTAAGTGAAAAAAATTAGTTATGCAAAACCATGTATAGTATGACTCCATGTGTGTGCACTGTGCATAGTAGGAAAATTCAGACATAGAAAGTAGATTCGTGATTGCCAGTGGAGGAATGGAGTCACTGCTCATGGGTGCAAGGTTCCTTCTTCAGAATATGAAAATTTTCTAAAATCAATAGCAGTGACTGATAGTTGTACAACTCTGTGAATTTATTATAAACTACTAACAGGGTAAATTTTAGTCAGGTGTGGTGGCATACATCTATAATCCCAGCTACTCAGGAGAAAGAGGCAAGAGGACACAAGTTCAAGGACAGCCTGGGCAACTTGATGAGACACTGTCTCAAAATAAAAATAAAAAGGGCTGGGATGTGGCTCAGTGCTACAGCACGATACCATGTACAAGGCCCTGGTTCAATCCCCAGAAACACCAAAACAAAGGAATAAAATGAAACAAAAAAAGATGAATTTTATATCAATAAAGCCATTATTTAAAGAGGAGGCCGGTAAAAAATATTATAAATAAGAAAGCCTTCCCCTTTTTTCTCCCTAGGTTTCAATAAGAGACCTGCTCCCCATTCAGGATGAGAGAACCATGCACTCAGAGAATATGGCCTTCTGAAAGGCTACCATTGCTGTGACATCTCTTTCCCTAATAGATACCCTACTGGCCAAGAAAGTAACCCCAACCCCAGATATCTCAAAGAAACACTCCAATTACCTGTTAGGCTGATCTCCTTTAGCCAAGTGAGAGGCACTCGACCTCTCTTCCTGGGCCCAGCCACAGTTTGACATAGCATAGTGAAGAATGGCATCAGAAACAGTCATAGGGCTTCGGCCCTGAACACAGGCTTCTATCTCAGGTACCGAGAGCTGGCTTTGCAGGAAGAGATGCAACTGACTGTCTGATAGGAGGACCACACTCTGCAGGACCCTGAAGTGACACAGGGAGCACAACACAGAGTATCATCCTGAGGAGCTGCTCTCCATCTCCTTCTCTGATGAGCTTCTAGCCAGTGAGCACTGAGGATGTGAGGGCACAAGAAAAGGTGCCCAGCACAAATGTGCCTCCATAAGCAAGGCAGGGTCTGCACGCCCCCCACCCCCACCCCCACCCCCGGTACCTTTTGCTGCCCCTGCCCCCACCCCACCCCTACCCTGGCAGCCAGTGGTAGCCCAGCATGTCCACTCACTTTTCCAGGAAGTGCTGAAGACCTTGTCGTCGCTTCTCAATGAACTCATCCGAGCTGCCAAAGAAGGCTGACTTGCCAGGAAGTTCAGGTACAGGCCTGTGGAGTCACAGAATATAACATCCAAGATAAATGTAATATCCAAGATAGTCACTCCAGACTCTGATCAAAGACTCCTGAAGCCGGGAGCAGTGGTACATACCTGTAATCTCAGTGCCTCAGGAGGCTGAGGCAGGAGGATTGCAGGTTCAAAGACAGCTTCAGCAAGTTAGCAAGATGCTGTCTCAAAATAAAAGATAAAAAGAGCTGGGGCTGGGCGTGGTGGCTCAACCTTGTAATCCCAGCACTTAGGGAGGCTGAGACAGGAGAATCGTGAGTTCAAAGCCAGCCTTAGCAACAGGAAGGTGTTAAGCAACTCAGTGAGACCCTGTCTCTACATAAAACACAAAATAGGGCCGGGGATGTGGCTCAGGGTTGAGTACCCCTGAGTTCAATCCCTGGTACCAAAAAAAAAGAGCTGGGGATGTGGCTCAGTGGTTAAGCACCCCTGGGTTCAATCCCTGGTACCAAAATTTTTTTAAAAAAACTACTCCCTGAAGAGATGCCCAATCAAAACAATTAGCTTATACTAAAAAGGGAAGGCTAACATTGACTGTGTGCCATGTGTCAGGCACCATGCTCATCATTTACAAACATTTCATTTAATACTCCCCAAACCACACAGGTGCAGTAGTATACACCCATAATTTCAGTAACTTGTGAGGCTGAGGCAAGAGGATTGCAAGTTTGAGGCCAGTCTCAAACTTAATAAGACTCTGTCTCATAATTTAAAAAAAATAAATAAAAAGGACTAGGGGTGACTAGACATGATAGCACACATCTGTAATCCCAACAACTCAGAAGGCTAAGGCAGGAGGATCAGAAGTTCAAAGCTAGCCTCAGCAACTTAGCAAGGCCCTGAACAACTTAGCAAGATCCCCATCTCAAAATAAAAAATAAAAAAGGGTTAGGGATATGGCTCAGTGGTTAAATACCTATGGTTTCAACCCCAGGTACCAAGGGAAAAAAAGGACCGGGGATGTAGTTCAGTGTTACATTACAGCACCCCCAGGTTCAATCCCCAGTACCCCCGCCCACACACACACACACACAAATACTACCTACTCCAGTCCTACAAAGTCACATGCCTAAAATTTTCTAAAAGTGGTTGAGCTGAAGCAAGTCATCCACCAACTCTTTAAACCTTCCTAGACTCTAGCCTCTCTCAGGAAATACAATACACACTTTTTTTTGGTACCAAGGACTGAACCCAAGGGCACTTAAACACTGAGCTACATTCCCAGCCCTTTTTTATTTTACTAAATTGCTGAGGCTAACTTTGAACTTGTGATCCTCCTGCCTCAGCCTCCTGAACCACTGGGATTATAGGTATGCACCACCATGCCCAGATATATTTTCTTTTTAGAGTACTAGGGATTGAACCCAGGGGCACTCTACCACTGACCTGAATCTCCAGGCCTATTTATTTATTCATTTATTAATTTTTTGTGTGTATGTGTGTGGTACTGGGGAGTGAACCCAGGGCCTTGTGCATGTGAAGCAAGCACTCTACCAACTGAGCTATATCTCCAGCCCCTTTTTATTTTGAAACAGTGTCTTACTAGTTGCTCAAGCTGGCCTCAGGATGGCCTTGAACTTGTGATCATCCTGCCTCAGTCTCCCAAGTAGGCGAGATTACAGGCATACACCACCACACCTGGCTGCAACACATACTTTTAAAAAAAACAACAACAGGACAGCCAGGCACAGTGGTGGCACATAGTATGAGGTTAGCAACTTGGTAGTCTGAGGCAGGAGAGTCACAAATTTGAGGCCAGCATGGGCAATTTAGTAAGAATTTATCTCGAAATAAAAAGGCCTGGGGATATAGTTGAGGAGCAGAACACTTGCCTAGCATACACGGATCCCTGCGTTCAATTCCCTATACCACAAAATAAAACAAAAAACAGGCCTCCTGGAGCAGGTCATTCAATAAGCCATCCATTACCACCTAGCATTCAGGTGTCCATTCTGTGGCGAATGGAATCACTTTTAGGACTTAATTAGGGTAGTACGTGGGGAGTGAATAATAACTGCCTTTCCTAAAGCTCTGCTATATCTCTGGAAAAGGAATGCTGTACTAAAAAGGAAAAAAAATCATGTTTTTACATGGCAAATAGATAAGAACACTATTGTCAAATGAGCCCAGGTGTTTAACATTTCCTGATAACTAGTGATAAGCACATTTAAAATTCTAGCAGTACATTTGTTAAGCCTTAGACTAAGACATACATTAAAACAACACAAGGGGCTGGGGTTGTGGCTCAGTGGCACAGCATTTGCCTCACACATGTGAGGCACTGGGTTCAATCCTCAGTACCACATAAAAATAAACAAACAAAATAAGGATATTGTGTCCATCTATAACTAAAAAAGGAAGGAAAAGTTGAAGGAGGAGGAGGAAGAGAAGGAAGAGGATGAAGAAGAGGCATTTTATAGTTTCTTTTTAAACATATTTGAAGAGCACTGGTTTTTTTTATTTTTTTAAATTGTAGATAGACACAATACCTCCATGTTTCTTATTTATTTATTTTTATGTGGTGCTGAGGATTGAACCCAATGCCTCACACATGCTAGATGAGTACTCTACCACTGAGCCACAACCCCAGCCTCTCATAGTTTCATAGTTTCTTTTTTTTCTTTTATTTTTTTTAGATATTGGTGCACTTTATTTTATTAATTTACTTATATGCGGTGTTGAGAATTAAACCCAGTGCCTCACACATGCTAGGCAAGCACTCTACAGCTGAGCCACAACTCCTGCCCTCATAGTTTCTTTTTTCTTTTTTTTTTTTTGGTACTGGGGATTGAACTCAGGGACATTGGACCACTGAGCCACATCCTCAGCCCTATTTTATATTTTATGTAGAGACAGGGTCTCACTGAGTTTTTAGTCCCTTGCCATTGTGGAGGCTGGCTTTGAACTCATGATGTTCCTGTCTCAGCCTCCCAAGCCGCTGCAATTACAGGCATGCACCACCACACTCAGCACATCATTTTCTTTAGTGCCCAACATGTTGCAAGTTCTCTTTACTGTCAACCCCAAATTCCCAAATAAGCACCTAAAAAGCCTGACTCAGACCCAAGAAGGAAGCAAGAGCAAACTCACACCAAACCAGCATTCCTCTGAAGCTGCTTTCTCAGCCACACAAACTCACGGTAGCGGCGTCGCACACAGGAAGTTTTCGCAGTAAAAGCTTTACTGTTGGTCTGCAGGAAGAAGTACACGAAAAAGATTAAACAGGAGGAAAAAACAAGTTTACATGCGCTCCCCATCATCACTCTCGCTGAGGAGCCAAGCTATCCAGCCACAGTTGTGACTGGGGTCCCCAGTGGAGCAAGATGCCACCAAGCAGCAACTCACAGGCATACCTTAGGCTCCTTCCTCTCCTCCCTCCATCCTTTTCTTCCAAGTTTTCTGTCTTAGGCTGCTGGAAACACCCACATACTGGTTCCACCTCAGCACAAGCCCTCAGCCCTGGAAAATGTTGACCCCAATACAGAAGCTTGACACACTCACATGGAGGAATATCTTATAATCAACATAAGAATTCCAGGAGCCCTCATTCTGCACGCGGGGATCCTGAACACGCACAGTGATCACCTCCTGTAGGTAAAAAAATGCTCCCTTAGCTTCCTTCAGCTTAGCCACATAGCAAGACAGCTTTAGGAATACAGGTTGCCAGATTTTCCCTGTCAACACCAACCTTCAATCATTTTTTCATTCATTCAATCCAACAAATATTCACTGAGTACCCACTATGTGTCCAACACTATTCTAGTCACTGGGACAGTGTGAACAAGAGACAAAAATCTCTGTCCTCAAGAAATTTACATTCGGGGGCTGGGGTTATGGCACAGTGGTAACGTGCTCACCTAGCACGCGGGAGGCACTGGGTTCGATCCTCAGCACCACATAAAAATAAAATAAAGATATCCTGTTCACCTACAACTAAAAAAATAAATATTAAAAAAAAAAAAAGAAATTTACATTCCAGGGGCTAGGGCTGTAGCTCAGTGGTAGAGTGCTTGCCTAGCATGCGTGAGGCACTGGGTTCGATCCTGAGTACCACATATACATAATAAATGAATAAAATAAAGATCCATCGACAACTTAAAAAAATTAAAAAAGAAAAAAGAAAGAAATTTACATTCCAAGCCGGGCGGTGGCGCAAGCCTGTAATCCCAGCACTTAGGGAGGCTGAGACAGGAGAATCGTGAGTTCAAAGCCAGCCTCAGCAACGGCAAGGCACTAAGCAACTCAGTGAGACCCTGTCTCTACATAAAACACAAAATAGGGCTGGGGATGTGGCTCAGTGGTCAAGCATCCCTGAGTTCAAGCCTCGGTACCAAAAAAAAAAAAGAAATTTACATTCCAGTATATTCCAACTAGTGGAAAAGTTTGTCAAAATGGAGCCTCACTTCCCAGTAATGCTGCTGCTATTGATTTCCTTCTCCTAGCTTTATTTTGAGCTCATGAGAACCACCAAGGTATTACTGTGGAAAGAACACCACTGAGCAATGATTTGCACCTCTGTGTCTTCCTTGCTCTTTACACCCCCTCCACCTGTTACCCACCTGTTTCTGGAGACCGTTCTTACCTCCTGCTCTTGGTTATCAGACATCCTACACCAAACACCCATTGGAAGAAAACATCTGAGACGGATAGAAGACATATGAATAATCAGTTAGTTAATATTCCTCTATTCTTATCACTCTTTGCCTGGGCAAAACAAAAAAAACTTTTTTTAATATATATTTTTTAGTTGTAGATGGACACAATGCCTTTATTTTATTTATTTATTTTTATGTGGTGCTGAGGATTGAACCCAGTGCCTCACACATGCTAGGCAAGCGCTCTAGGCACTTACGAGGCAACAGCCACAACCCCAGCCCAAAACACAAAAATGTTTAATAGACTTCCCCTGGGGAAACTCAGGCAACTTTTTTTTTTGGTTCTCGTGTAGAACATAAGGAGGAAGCAAGCAGGCTAGCAAGAACAAGGAAGGAAATAAAACAAAAAACACATTAGCTCAGTGCCAAGCTAAGAGCCCTGGGGTCTTGTTTCCCTTCTTAGACTCCTGCTGGGACCCTCCTCTACAAAGCCATCTCTACACAAAGTACACAGAGATCTGTGGAGTTTGTCTCAGACAAGCGAAAAAAAGGCAGGTTCAGTTGTAAAACTGAAACTCTTGCCTTGAGGACTGTGGGTGCAGCAGGGTCTGGTGGGCGGTGGGACTACAGCTTTGAAAACGAGCCTAACAGTGCCCCCTCCTGGCTGTTTAAAGACAACCACATCTTCCCAAATACCAATGCTCCTGAATCTCTCTTTGTCTCACTAACCACAGTCACCTCCCTACAGGTGAATCATGGAGCTGGAGTGCACTAGGGAGCACCTCAGTGGGCTGCCCAGTTGCAACCTTCCTTTATCGAATCTGTTCTCTGGTACTGGAGCCAATAGTTCTAATCATTTCCTCTCTCGACATGCCATCCAGTTTGTACCTCTGCCCAAGCACCCCACAGCTGTGCAGGTCGAGTCAGGATGCATTCTGCTCCTTTGTAAAGATTCATTAAAGCCTAAGCCCATGATTTCCCCCAGTGTGGTAGTTTACATGTATAGCAACATCGCCCACTCTGACAAGGGGACCATGAAGGCTGCAGCACAGGGTTACTCAAGTCCAAGGGGGCCCATGATGTCACCTTCTGTTAAAATACAGCACTAATCTTGTTACTCCTAGAACCACTCCAACAGCAGCCTCCCTAGCTGCTGCCTCCACCCCCTTCCTCTCTCTTAAGAGCGGAACAATAAGGTTTAATTTCCCTTTCCAATTTACCTTGAAATGAAAACTGACTTCAGCCAATATGTACTGCCAACAAATGATCCGGGCTGGCTCCTGGGAAAACAAGACTATCTCGAAGCTCTACTTTCCTCCCACCATGCCCATTCACACACCCACTCATTTTTAGAGTCCCACAATTAATTTTAAACACATTCTCTTATTAGTTCTGCCTTACCATTAGATGAGCATGTAATGAGTTTCCTTCTATTTTACGTTTTGCTAACACAAGGCTAACGTTTCAAAAGAAGGGGAACTCATTTACAGCAAGAAATTAACAGAGCAAACAGCTTTTGCAATTCTTTCTAATATACCAGAAGGTCTCTCTACAGACAGACATTGCATGCAGAGACAAAGCTACATAGGAGATGACAGAATTGGGCTACAGTGTGGTGTAAACCCAAAGTTTTGTGATTTTAATACCATATTAAAGAGTATTCTTGCTGACAATCTGATTTTTCATCTAATGCAGTCACTACCTCCAAGGGGTCTTGAACTGAAAGGTAAGAAATTCCAATTCCCGAGCCGGGCGCGGTGGCTCAAGCCTGTAATCCCAGCACTTAGGGAGGCTGAGACAGGAGAATTGCGAGTTCAAAGCCAGCCTCAGCAACAGCGAGGGGCTAAGCAACTCAGTGAGACCCTGTCTCTACATAAAACACAAAATAGGGCTGGGGATGTGGCTCAGTGGTCGAGTACCCCTGAGTTCAATTCCCAGTACCAAAAAAAAAAAAAAAAAAGAAATTCCAATTCCCTAACAACCCATGTAATAACTTTACAGATGTAAGGAGTCAAATGGCTGTGACCAAGAAGAGCAGACATACTTGCTATGAACAATTAACCTTGTTGGAGTCAAAAAATTCATTTTCTCTTCTCTTTTCAAGCATTTGGTAAATTGCCAGCACAGGATCACAGAATCAAATATTCTGAAATGTCTTTTCATGAAAGTAACAATAGGAAAAATAATGACAAGTCATCCACACACTCAGTGGAATTCATACATCTCCTATGCCTTGAAAGGTACACTAAATTCATAATTTAGTAACTAAAAGGTCATCACGCCTTTAGTCTTAAGGTATTTTGGTAAGGACCTGCAACACCTTCATGTGGAAGTTCTTTTCCTTTAGGGCCAATATCACTTAAAAACAAGTAGTTATATACTGCCTTAAAAAAAAAATTCCAGGGCTGGGAATGTAGCTCAGCGGTAGAGCGCTTGCCTTGCATGCGTGAGGCCCTGGGTTCGATCCTCAGCACCACATACAAAGCAATAAAATAAAGACATTGTGTCCATCTACAACTAAAAAAATATTAAAAAAAAAAAAAATTCCAGGACCCCTGAGATGCTGTATACTTAAATCTAAGTATACTGAAATTTAAGGCAGCTTAAAGGGCGTTGAGAAAGTTTTTTTTTTATATATATATTTTTAGTTGTAGATGGACACAATGTCCTTATTTTATTGCTTTGTATGTGGTGCTGAGGATCGAACCCGGGGCCTCATGCATGCGAGGCAAGCGCTCTACCCCTGAGCTACAATCCCAGCCCCAGAGAAAGTTTTGGTTGTAACTTTCCTTAAAAACAAACAAATACAAAAACGTAGACTCCAAGTGACAATTCCTAGCAACCACTTTCTCTATCAGCTCCTTCTTACAGATACCACTCCTCAAAAGAAATCAAGCTCAGTTCTGCCCTTGGAAAAGCAGGAAGTTCTCACATTTAGCTCTGTAATTTAGAAGATTAATCTGTGCATCATTCAAAGGATAGACTCAGTGGCCCTCCCAGTTACAGAACTTACTCAGTATTAATTTCCTGGGCTCTTTCAATCACTTGACATGTCCTTTACTCTCTACCTGTACCAACACCAATAGCTCTTGGTGAGAACCTGATTGTTTGCAAAGTAGATTCCTTGTAAAGCATTCCAAAGTTAACAATTCAAGGTAGCAATTCGAGGCCTTTGCCTCATCATTTTATTTCCCACTTAGACTACTTCAAAAGACAAATTAAAAACCAAATCAGGCTATAAAAATAGAGTGAGTCAAGAGATTCCCATCCTTTCTTATTCTTGAACCCTTGGTGCCACACGGCAAATGGCAACTCGGAAAGTTGTTGTTCTTAAATACCAACAGGTGTTAGAGGAAGTTCCCGTCTGACCAAACTCTGTGTGACTTCAACCAAGCATCTTTTTGTTCATCTGTAACCGGTTCCTCCTTCCACTCGTAAGTAAGTGACCAAAGCCAACACAATCTAGGTCAATTCCTTTGCTATCACATCGCCCCACCTCAGTCCTAGCCGCCTCGGTAAATGTTCCCAAACTCTTTCACTATAGCAACTCTTCTTCCGTTCTTAACAAACTAGGAGCAAAAGAGTTACACGGCCCTTATCCTTTCCCCGATTAAACTTGGGGAGTGGGAAGGAAAGACACCCCATACTTGCCAAGTAAATTGAAAAAGCCAAGTTTCCTTTCTTGGATCTCCAACAAGTCCTCGCCTTCATTTCGGGTGGCGAAACAGCCCCTTCCCTAGGTTGTCAACCCAGACTGACACCCAAGTGCTACTTCTGACGCTCAAGCCCACGCCCCCTCACCTGAAAGCTGCACCAACTCCCGGGAACCCTGCCCACGCCCCCTCACCTGAGAGCAGCAGCAGCTCCCCACCATACAGCCCGAGTCTCGGTTTCTCCTTCCGGGTGAGTCGCCGGTGCCGCGGTGCCCGACGGGAGACGGCTCTCGACGTGCCAATCACGGGTGCCCGGGACGCCCCGCCCCTGCAGGCCCGGGCTTTCAGTGGCGATCCGCTCCCCGGCGGAGCGACTACGCCCAGCCCAGTCCCGCGACCGGAGTTGGCTCCCTCTCAACTCACTCCGGGCGCTGGAGGGTGGGCGCTGATGCAGGGTGAGAAGCAGCGAACAGGTTCTGACAACCAAGGCGGGGCCATGTCCCGCCCACCGCCGTCAGGTGCCGCCAATCAGCGTCCAAGGAGCATCGTTAACGATCTGTTTGTGGGTCCCCAGGAGCTGAGGTGTTATGGGAGGTGTCACTGTTGTTCCAGCTCTGCAAAAGGCAGTCTGTGGTGTAGGAGGTTCGGGGGAGAAAGCTCGCTAAATCCCGAGAGAGCCCAAATTGGACCCCGTAAATTGCAGTTCCCCAGCGGAGCTATCAAGGGGATTCCAACTCAGATTCCGAGAGCCACAGATGAACAGCGAAAACTGAAGTTGAGAGGGCCCAGCACCTCAAGTGACTCGCAGAAAACAGACCAAAGCAGGATCACAAACCCAATTAGTAAGCAAGAGAAAGCCCTTGAATATGCTGAAAACTTTGGGTATTATCAAAATGTCTTTCCGCCTTCCCCTTTAGGGCCTCAATAATTTGCCGAGGCTGCCTTTGAATTTGCGATCCTCCTGCCTCAGCCACCTAGCTGCTGGGAGTATATGAAGAATATCCAACCTCCTGTGTTTAAAATCTTTTAAACACCAGTTTAAATATAATTTTAGCGAGGATATTATTAAGGAAAAAGTTGTCATAAATACAAGCCATAGCCGGGCGTGGTGGCGCAAGCCTGTAATCCCAGCACTTAGGGAGGCTGAGACAGGAGAATTGCGAGATCAAAGTCAGCCTCAGCAACCGCGAGGCGCTGAGCAACTCAGTGAGACCCTGTCTCTACATAAAACACAAAATAGGGCTGTGGATGTGGCTCAGTAGTCGAGTGCCCCTGACTTCAATCTCCAGTACCAAAAAAATAAATAAATAAATACAAGCCATGGAGTTATGCTACCTGACGCTCAAGCCCACGCCCCCTCACCTGAAAGCTGCACCAACTGCTACCTGAATGCAATACCAGCAGAACATTGACCATGTGACCTTGAACTTGTGACCTTGTACTTCTAAATCTTAGAAGAGCCAGTGCAAAGTACAATGGTAGTTTCTTCGTTTGTATAGTGGAGTTTATGGCAAATAAAGCAGTGTTTCTCCAACTTTTTGGTCTCAGGATCCCTTTATATAAACTCTTAAATATTAATAAGGACAAATTATGGTGGCATACACCTGTAATCCAGCTACTCAAAAAAATGTATTAAGCACCTCAAGGAACTTTTGAAGCCGGGCGCGGTGGCTCAAGCCTGTAATCCCAGCACTTAGGGAGGCTGAGACAGGAGAATCGCGAGTTCAAAGCCAGCCTCAGCAACAGCGAGGCACTAAGCAACTCAGTGAGACCCTGTCTCTACATAAAACACAAAATAGGGCTGGGGATGTGGCTCAGTAGTCGAGTACCCCTGAGTTCAATTCCCAGTACCCCCCCAAAAAAGGGAACTTTTGTCCACGTAGTATATTCACTGGGTTAGAAATTAAAATTGAAAGAAGCTGGGTGCAGTGTTGCATGCATGTAATCTCAGCAATTCAGGAAACTAATGCATGAGGATCACAAGTCTCGGCAATTTAGCAAGGATCCTGTTTCAAAAATAAAAAATAAAAATGGCTGGGGATGTAGCTCAGTATTAGGGCATCCCTGCTTTCAATCTCCAGTACCCATAAATGAATGAATGAATGAATGAATGAATAAAATCAGCTGGGTGCGGTGTTGCATGCCTATAATCCCAGCGGTTCCAGAGACCAAAGCAGGAGGATTGCCAGTTTAAACCCAACCTCAGCAATTTAGCAAGGCCATAAGACCCTATCTCTAAATTAAATATATCAAAGGGCTGAGGATGTGGCTCTGTGGTTAAGCGCCCCTGGGTTCAAACTCCAGTACTAAAAAGAAAAAAAAAATTACATGTTAACGTTTTATGAACTAAATTATTTTCCAAAAAAAATCATGAATAGAAGCCGGGCGTGGTGGCTCACGCTTGTAATCCCAGCACTTTGGGAGGCTGAGACAGGAGAATCACGAGTTCAAAGCCAGCCTCAGCAACGGCGAGGCGCTAAGCAACTCAATGAGACCCTGTCTCCACATAAAACACAAAATAGGGCTGGGGATGTGGCTCAGTGGT
>PVHX01022085.1:0-28408 GCA_004024805.1 Geosciurus inauris | reverse complement strand
AGCAATGTACAAGTTTTCCAGGTTGGTTTTTTTTTTTTTTTTTTTGGTTGGAGGATTGAACTTAGGGGCACTCCACCACTGAGCCACATCCCCAGCCCTATTTTGTGTTTTATTTAGAGATAGGGTCTCACTGAGTTGCTTAGCGCCTCACCATTGCTGAGGTTGGCTTTGAACTTGTGATTCTCCTGTCCCAGCTTCCCAAAGTGCAGGGATTACAGGCGTGCACCATCGAGCCCAGCTTCATTTTTATTTTGAGATAAGGTCTCACTGACTTGCTGAGTCTAGCTTTGAATTTGTGAGCTCCTGCCTCAACCTCCTGAGTTCTGGAATTATAGGTGTGTGCCACCACATCTGACTTGACTATTATTTTTTTTTTTTTTGGTACTGGGGATTGAACTCAGGGGCACTCGACCACTGAGCCACATCCCCAGCCCTATTTTGTGTTTTATGTAGAGACAGGGTCTCACTGATTTGCTTAGCGCCTCGCCGTTGCTGAGGCTGGCTTTGAACTCGTGATTCTCCTGTCTCAGCCTCCCTAAGTGCTGGGATTACAAGCGTGAGCCACCGCGCCCGGCTTTGACTATTATTAATAAAGTTGCTGAGAAGATTTTCCTGTAAAGATTTTCATATTTGTTATTATATATCCTCATTTTCTTGCATAGGTACTTAGGAGTAGAGTTGCTCAGTTGTAGAACAGGTACTTATTTCTTCTTTTAAGAACCTATCAGATCTTTCTCTAAAGTGGTGTCATTTTTATAATCCCAACAAACATCTACATGTTCTGGTTTCTGCCCATCTTCACTGACCTTTGGTATTTATTTATTTATTCATTCATTCATTCATTCATTCATTTATTTATTTAGTGGCAGGGAGCGGGTACTGGAGATTGAATTCAGGAACATTCAACCACTGAGCCACATCCCCACCCCTAATTTGGATTTCATTAAGAGACAGGGTTTCACTGAGTTGCTAAGTGCCGTGCTTTTTGCTGAAGCTGGCGATCCTCTTACTTCAGCCTCCTGAGCCGCTGGGATTGCCACTGCACTTGGCTCTTTCTTTTTTAAAATTGTAACCATCCTACTAGCTTCTTAGTAGCATCTCATTATGGTTTTTGATTTGTATTTTCATCATTCCCCAAATGATGTTGAGGCCTTTTTTATGTGCTTATTGGCAATTTTATTCATTTTCTTTTCCCTTTTGGCTTTTGTTTCTTATTTCTGCTTTTTAATTTTTTTTTTTCTCCCTGTACTGGGGATTCTACCCAGGGCCTCATACATGCTAGGCAAGCATTCTAACCCAGAGCTATACCCCCAGCCCTTTAAAAATTTTACATTGAAACAGCATTTCCCTAAGTTTTCCAGGCTGACCTCAAACTTGAGATCTTCCTGCCTCATTCTCCCAAGTAGCTGATTATAGGTATGTACCACTATACCTGGTTTATTCATTTTCTTAATTATGTCTTTTTTTTTTTTTTTTTGGTACTGGGGATTGAACTCAGGGTCACTTGACCACTGAACCACATCCCCAGCCCTATTTTGTGTTTTATATAGAGACAGGGTCTCACTGAGTTGCTTAGCGCTACGCTATTGCTGAGGCTGGCTTTGAATGATTCTCCGGTCTCAGCCTCCCTAAGTGCTGGGATTACAGGAATTATGTCTTTTTTTAAAAATTTTTTTAAATTGTTGATGGATCTTTATTTTATTTATTTATATGTGGTGCTGAGAATCGAACCCAGCACCTCACACTTGTTAGACAAGCACTCTACCACTGAGCCACAACCCCAGCCCCTTATGTCTTTTGATAGGCTGAGATTTATAATTTTCATGAAGTCTAATTCATAACTTTTCCTTTTATGATTATTACTTTTTGTGACTTTGAGGAAAAGATATTCCTGTTTTTTCTAAAAGCTTTGTAATTTTAGCTTTTATACTAAGGTCTGATCCATTTTGAGTATTCTATGAGATCAGGGTTGAGATAACTTTTTCCCATGTAGATATCCATCATTTCCCGCACCATTTATTGAGAGGATTTTTTTCTTAAAAAATGTAGGTTTTTTCTGTTCCATTTATTTGTTGGTTGATTTGATGTTAATGTTAACACTGTCTTGATTACTGTAGTTTTGCAATATAGAATGTTTTCAATGAATGTATGCTAGTTCCCCAACTTTGTTCTTTTTCATTAAATGTTCTAGGTCCTTTGTATTTTCATATAATTTTGGGGGGTGGGGCAGGGACTGAATCCAGGGGCGCTTAACCACTGAGTCACATCTTTAGCCCTTGTTTTTTGAGACGGAGTCTCACTAAGTTACATAGGGCCTCAAACTTGTCAATCTTCTACCTTAGCCTTCAGTTAGTGGGGATTACAAAAGCAACACTTGGCTTCAAGTGAATTTTTTTAGAATAAAACTTGAAATCTTCCCTTTCCAAGTATCTGCAATCATTTAAAATTCTACACTCCCCAACCCCACAGAATAGAAATTTACTTGAGAACTTTAATAGTTAGGATAGTCTCAGCTGGGGCTATCCAGGTATGGTCCACAGGCCAGACTTGACTTTGACCTTTTTTTTTTTCTTTTTTTCCCCTGGTACAGTAGATTTAACCCAGGGGCATTTAACTACTGAGCTACATCCCCAGTCCTTTTTATTTTTTTATTAATTAATTTTTTTAAGGTTAGTTAGATTTTATTTGTGTTAGTCACCTACTTTGGGATTGTCCATCCTTCTACCAATGTGCCTTCTACTTAAATTTCAAGAACCACCTCGTCAATTTCTCCTTCTCCAATTAAAAAAAAAAAAAAGCAAGTCTTGGGCACTCCATTTTTGAGGGAGGAAACCATGATTTGCTTTGAGTTTGTAACACTTAGAGTGCATGCTGTACAGGGCTGGGAGTATAGCTAAGTTGGTAGAGTGCTTGCCTTGGATACACAAGATCCTGGGTTCAATCCCCAGCACTACTAAATAAATAAGTAAAAAGTTGATTCAAAGGCTACATTCCATGTGTTCTCTGTTGGAGTTATAATTCACTTGTTAATTTGGGCAGTAGTCATTTCTGAGATCTTCTGGTACCATTCCCAAAGTCTGGATTATTTCCTTCTTATGGTGGGTGTGTACTCAAGGACAGATAATTCTGCCTAAAATGGGGGGAAAGGTGGGAAAAAAGGTAATTCTGTTTCCCTGAGATTAGTGAGGGGAGAGATTAGGGAGGAGAGGAAAAGAGGAAGAGAAACATGTCTATTTTAAAAATAAGTTGCAGTTGGCAGAGCAGCAAGGGCTATATTCAAAACAAAGTGGACCACTGTTACATTTCCCTGCTGTCAATTTCTGCATTCCATTTCTATGGAAAAGTGGATGATGACATCACCAAGCTATTTCCTGCTGATAGAGGGCAAAGTTGGGGAAAGTAACCCAAAGTCCTTGTTCTCTATCAGGTGAGGTGTGGCCAGTTAAGGGCATTCAGTATCAGAGCAGTTCAGAGGTCCACAGATAGCCTTGCTTCTTTAAAGAATTTCTTTTGTTTATTGAATATCATCCCAAACCATTTCAGAAGTCTCAGTCCATGAATAGAGGGCTCCATTCCTCAGGGCTCAAGGTGAGGCCGAACATCATGGCAGAAGAGTGTGGCGGAGGGAAGTGGCTCAGGACATCACAGTGGGAAGCATATAAAGAGATTCCCCTCATCTAGGACAAAATAAACACCCCAAAGGCACACCCCCATTGACCTACCTCCTCTAGCCACAGCCTCCCTGCCTCTTATTTTCATTTTTGAAACAGGATCTCCTTAAGTTGCTGAGTTAGCTTTGAATTTGTGATTCTCCTGCCTCAGCTTCCCAAGTCACTGGAACTACAGCAAGTGCTACCATGCCCAGCTCACCCTTTTTTCTAATGAAGTGTTATTCAAATGCATGCTCTACATTCATTCATTTATGACTACAGGGGCTTTTGAACTATAATGGCAGAATTGAGTGACTTTGACAGACTATATGGCTCACAAGACAAAATATTTATTGTACTGTCCTTTACAGAAAAAAGTTTTCCAACCTCTAAGTTATAAGAGCTGCATAGATCTCATTCTCCTTTTTTAGAAGTGCTATAATAGAAGTGTTGTCCCTCTTATTTACCTAGGCTTGGTGGTGGGTTTTTTTTTTTGTTGTTTTTTTTTTAAGATGTTGATGGACCTTTATTTTATTCATTATTTATATGTGGTGCTGAGAATCGAACTCAGTGCCTCACACATGCTAGGCAAGCGCTCTACCACTGAGCCAAAACCCCAGCCCCCTACGCTTAGTTTTTAGCCCCTCCTGTTCTAAGGAGCCTTATTCTTGTATCTCCTGTATGTTCCTTTGGTGTCTGAACTAGACTATCCTCAATGGCTAGAATAAATGGGAATTTTGCATACTTCATCCCAGTTTATTATGGAGTTATATCACTGCTTTTAATTTCTATACTAATTTGCAAACTGCTGGCCTATTGGTCATATGAAACCTGCAGACATGTTTTTTTGTGACCTATCTGGCACCAACATTTAAATTGGAAGATTTCATATGAAAACCTGGATTTCTGGATTTTATTGAGAAAGCAAAAAATTATGACAACAATGTGCCTAATTTATTGATGGCAGTGGTCAGCTGGAGTTGAATAATAACTGTCTCTATAACTAAGCTGTCCCCATAAGGAAACCCTTTTTATGGATGTTCCCTTTTTATAGTATCTTTTTAAAAAAAAAAATTTTTTTTAATTATTTATTTTTTAGTTTTAGGTGGACAGAATATCTTTTTTTTTTTTTTCCAATGTGGTGCTAAGGATCGAACCCAGTGCTTCATGCGTGCTAGGCGAGCACGCTACCACTGCGCCACAATCCCAGCCCCTTTTATAGTATCTTTTTTTTTTTTTTTAAATTTTTTTCCAAACCTTTATTTTATTTATTTATGTATTTTGTATGTGGTGCTGAGGATCGAACCCAGTGCCTCACGCATGCAAGGCAGGCGCTCTACCACTGAGCCACAACCCCAGGCCCCCTTTTATAGTATCTTATTCTCCTTTTATGGAATAAAATTCTTATCAGCTCTGCTGAAGGGACACACAAACACACTTATTTAGCTTATATTTTCTATTCCTGAATTTTTTTTTTTTGGTACCAGGGATTGAACTCAGGGGCACTTGACCACTGAGCCACATCCCCAGCCCTATTTTGTGTTTTATGTAGAGACAGGGTCTCACTGAGTTGCTTAGCGCCTCACCGTTGCTGAGGCTGGCTTTGAACTCGCGATTCTCCTGTCTCAGCCTCCCAAAGTGCTGGGATTACAAGCATGAGCCACCGCACCCAGCTCCTGAATTGTTTTTTACTCTAAGATGGTTCTCCTCCCCTTTTTATATAGTTTAATATTTCTCCTTAATCCTGTAGATTTATTTCAAATGTCTGGTGGTCCTTGGTTTAGGTTTCATATTTAAAAATGAGATCCTGGAAAAAAGCTTAATGTACATAGAAGGGACTGGTGACTGGCGGACATTGAGGTCATGCAGATGGAAACTGGCCACTGTGCTTTGCCAGCTGTAGCTACCAGATCATGGAAGGCTTTGTTCTGGGTTACCACTTCTTCCATTAGCTACTGTGACTCTCTGTAGGCAGTACAGTTTCTTTAAAAAAAATATGCATATGATGCATGTGTGTACCTACACACATATCCAAGAAGATATGCCTATAAATCAAATATTCTGATTTTTTGAGTTTATAAACTTTGAATTCTTCTGTCCTCAGTCTTACACTTAGTTCACTCTGGACTCCTTTATGCGTTATATTTTTGGGGCCTAAACCACTCTCTGGGCAGATATGGGGCAGATTCTTTTCAACAACTATAGCCTTTTTGGGGGGGAGCCGTTTACTGGGGATTGAACTCAGAGGCACTCAACCACTGAGCTACATCCCCAGTTCCATTTTGTATTTTATTTAGAGACAGGGTCTCACTAAGTTGCTTAGCACCTCACCATTGCTGAGGCTGGCTTTGAACTCACTATCCTCCTGTCTTAGCTTCCCTAGCTGCTGGGATTACAGGCATGTGCCACTGCATCCAGCTTCAACTATAGCCTTTTGTTCCAAGGATTCCATCAATATCTTTCTTCTATTGGCTTCCCATTTTCTTGAAGTTGGTTAAAATTTGTTTACTGACTTGACACCCTCTTCCCTAATCCCTTTAACATTGTACTGTTACATATTTTTTTTAAAATGCCTTTACTGTTATTTTAATGGCATCTAGAGGAAGAATTAAGGAATTCTACTTGAAACCAAAATGTTTCTGGCGTTGTAAAATGGGATTCCAAAAGAAGTTATTATTGCTGTAACTATTAATGATACATTTTATCTTAATTTTATATATTTATATTAATACGGTTTTTTAAAAGAATTTTAGTTGTAGGTGGATACAATTCCTTTATTTTATTTATTTATTTTTATGTGGTGCTGAGAATCAAACCCAGTGCCTCACATGTGCTAGGCAAATGCTCTACCGCTGAGCTACAATCCCAGCCCGATACAGTTTTAGTGGAAGGCCAAACTTAGCCATACAGTTCTATTTGCCTATAATATTATTTTCTTTTTGATGTGAAATAGTTGATGACTCTCAGCCCATTCGTCTCTTAAGTAAACCTGGGGAATTGAGAAGAGAATATGAAGAAGAGATAAGCAAGGTAGGTGCTAAATAGTTCCTCTTTTTTTTGGAAATTTTCTCTGCTGTGTTTTCAGTCTCAGATTTTACATATAATTTTATTTGCTTAAATAACTAGTATATATTGAAATGTAAGTAATTTAAACGTACTTTATACAGGATCCATTTTTCAACATGTATTCAAAATAGTTACAAATTTAGCTTTAATTTCCTTATACATAATTGGTATTCTTTTTTTGTTTTGTTTTGTTTTGTTTTTGGTACTGGAGATTGAACTCAGGGACACTCGACCACTGAGCCACACCCCCAGCCCAATTTTGTGTTTTATGTGGAGACAGGGTCTCACTGAGTTGCTTAGCGCCTCACTGTTGCTGAGGCTGGCTTTGAACTCGCAATTCTTCTGTCTCAGCCTCCCTAAGTGCTGGGATTACAGGCTTGTGCCACCGCGCCCGGCTTATAATTGGTATTCTTATGTGATAGTGATCCCTAAGCATTTAAGGATGAAGGAGATTTCTTTCACTTTCCTGATGTTTTAAGGAGGTAGTATATCATAGGTTTAGATGAGGAAAGCATATAGGGCTAATTGGAAAAGGGGGAATAATGTTTATAGTGAATTCTTTTTTAGGAGAACCCTAGTTTTACCCCTATACTCTTCTGTGTGGGTAATACTGTCCAGTAGAAATACAAAATGAGTGCATATGTAATTTAAATTTTTCTGGTAGCACATTTAAAATACTATTTTTTTTAAAGGTAAATTAATATAGCCGGGTGCAATGGCACATGCCTATAATCTCAGCACTTTGGGAGGTTCAGACAGGAGATCACGAGTTCAAAGCCAGCCTCAGCAATGGCAAGGTGCTAAGCAACTTGATGAGACTCTGTCTCTAAATAAAACACAGAATAAGGCTGGGGATGTGGCTCAGTGGCCGAATACTCCTGAGTTCAGTCTCTGGTACAAAATAAAACAAAAAAAGTAAATTAATCGAATATTGTATTTTATTAGCCCAATATATCTAAAATGTTATTTTACCATATAAGAATTACTATAAAGCCAGGCGTGATGGCACATACCTGTAATCCCAGCAACTCGGGAGCCTGAGGCAGGAGGATCGCAAATTCAAAGCTAGCCTCTGCAGTAGCGAGGCACTGAGTAACTCAGTGAGATCCTTTCTCTAAATAAAATACAAAATAGGGCTGGGGATGTGGCTCAGTGGTTCAGTTCCCCTGAGTTCAATCCCCAGCACACCCCCCCCCAATTATTATAATATAAATTTGTAATATAAAATTTTTATAATATAAAATTATAATTGTTTAATATATAATGATACATAAAATTTATGAGCAATTTTACCTTTTTTATCTTACCTTAGAGTTCAAAATCTATTATATATTTTATACTTGAAATACATTTCAATTTGGACTACCCACATTTCAAGTATTCACTAGCCACATGTAGCTAGTGGCTACTGTATTGGACTGTATAGGTCTAGAGGACCTCAGTAAGGGTTTTTTTGTTTGTTTGCTTTTGGTACCAGGCATTGACTGTAGAAGTGTTAACCATTGAGCCATATCACTAGCCGCCCCCCACCCCGCCCTCACCTTTTTTTTCTTCTTCTTTTTTCATTTGTATTTTTTTAAGTTGTTCATGGACCTTTTTTTTTCATTTATTTATATGTGGTGCTGAGAATCAAACCCAGTGCTTCACACATGCTAGGCAAGTGCTCTACCACTGAGCCACAGCTCCAGCCCCCTTTTTTTTCTTTTTGAGACAGGGTTTTACTCATTTGCTTAGGGCCTCACACTTTGAACTTGGCATCCTCCTGCCTCAGCCTCCAAGCCTCTGGGAATACAGGTGTGTGCCACTGCGCCTGGCTCTTCTAAATAAGGGTTTTAAAGGAATTTCTTTAACCCTTACAGCATTGCAGTGATAAGAGGCTCTATAGGATGCTTTTGACTACAAATAAAAAATAACTTGAGCTGGCAATATAGCTCAGTGGTAGAGAAGTTGCCTAGCATGTGCAAGACCCTCGGTTCTCTCCCTAGTACAACAAAAACTAAAAAGAAAAGAGAATTCAAACTACTTAAAGCAATAAGAAAATTTGGGGGTCGGGGGGGTGGACAAGTACCAGGGATTGGACTCAGGGGCACTTGACTAGTGAGCCACATCCCCAGCCCTATCTTGTATTTTATTTAGAGACAGGGTCTCACAGAGTTGCTTAGCACCTCCCTTTTTGTTGAGGCTGGCTTTGAGCTCCTGATCCTCCGGCCTCAGCTTCCTGAGCAGCTGGGATTATACAGGTGTGTAATCTGTAATCTGGCTAGAAAATTATAATTAACTGGAATTTCACAGGCTGTGGGGCTTCAAGGTTGGTTTCTTCTGGAGCTCCAGCTCCATTTCTTTGCTAACTTTTGTAAGCTTGCTCTAATGTCAGGCCAATAGCAAATGGTTATACAGTTTTGAACCTCAGGTGCATATAGAACAACATGCATAGGAAAAGAAGCAGTGTCGTCTTGTGGCATTTCTTTAAGAGCAAGAAAACTTAACACAGAAGTCCTTTAACAAACTCCCTCATGTTTCATTTGTTTGAATTAGGTAAATAACTTACTTTTCAATCAAATTATTGGAATTGCCAATGTGATTTTTATTCAGGCAGTGTAGTTTAAATGAGTGTATGGCTGTAGGTCCTAGAAAGTGAGTTGGAATCCAACTCTGCCACTTACTAATTGAAGAAAGTAATTATTTTTTCTGTACGTTTCCTCCTCTGTATGTCTTGTAATGGTTACTTCTTCAATATCTGTTCCATTCCTGCCCACTGTTTGGAGATTGACACTAATTTCAAGGATAGGCCCTGATTAGTATAAGTCACTTTCTATCATTTCATCCGCTTTCCTAGGTTGTGGTTCAGAAAGTTAGGTCTATCTGAGTACGTAACATTCTGTTAACTTGAGAAAAGTATTACCAAAAAGAACTGCCACAAATGTGTAGCAGTGTAATAGAAACTGTGATAGGACTGAAGAGGAGGTATAGGTCTTTGATCAAGGTTTCATTGGGCTAACTGGGGAAGGCTTCCTGAGGGAGCTTATTGAATTATTCTATAGTTTTTTGCCTCCCCAGATTTGTACTTCATTTGAAATATGTAGATCCTACCAATTTTTTTTTCTTTTTTTCTTTTACCATTCTTATTAGGAAACACTACAAGTATATTAAGTTCAGAGAAGAATTATCCTCTATTAAACATTTTTTAGGTGGAGGCAGAGCGACGAGCCAGTGAGGAAGAAGAAAACAAAGCCAGTGAAGAATATATACAGAGATTATTGGCAGAGGAGGAAGAAGAGGAAAAAAAACAGGCAGAGAAAAGGCGAAGTGAAGTGGAAGAACAACTAAAAAATGATGAAGAACTGGCAAGAAAGCTAAGCATTAATATTGTAAGTTTTAGGAGAAAACTTTGAAGTATTAACATTCCAGTTGCTTTGACTATGTGGTTCTCAATAAGTTGAAGATGAAGCAGTCACCATAATTAGAAGCTGTGTCTTTGCTGTATTCAAAACAAAATTTTTTAAATAACAAACTTTGCTGTATGAAGCATATTTTTGTGAATTATTTCATAATTGTAACCACATATACTCTCACAATACATTGTAAAGTTATCCAACCCTGTCCTGTACTAGGGACTGAATCCAGTTCTTTGTCCATGATAGGCAAGTGCTGTATTACTGAGCTACATCCCTGACCCACATTACTTTTTTTAAAGTTAAAACAAAAAACAACTTTGGAGCTGGGTGTAGTGGCACACACCTATAATCCCAGTGATTCAAGAGGTTAAGGCAGGAGGATCACAAGTTCAAAGCCAGCCTCAGCAACTTAGCAAGATCTTGTTTCCAAAATACAAATAAATAAAAAGGACTAGGGATGTAGCTCAGTGGAAGAGTGCCCCCGGGTTCTATTCCCAGAACCCCCCGCCCCCCACACACTTCTCCCAAAATAAAGCCTTTTTTGGGCTGGAGTTGTAGCTCAGTGGTTGCATACTTACCTAGTATGGGTAAAGCCCTGGGTTTGGTTCCCAGCAGTGCAAAACAAATTTTTTTTTTTTATACCAGGGATTGAACCCAGGAATGCTTAACCACTTGAGTCCCCAGCCCTTTCTTATATTTTATTTAGAGGCAGGGTCTCACTGAGTTGCTCAGAGCCTCGCTAAGTTGCTAAGGCTAGTTTGAACTCATGTTCCTCTTGCCTCAGCCTCCCAAGCTGCTGAAGATTACAGGCCTGTGCCACCATGCCTGGCTCAAAAAAAAACTTTAAAAATGTGTCATTAGTAAAATTAAATTATACAGGAAAGCTATTCAGTGGAAAAAAAAAAAGAAGCAGCAGCTTCCATCCAGGTATGGCGGTAAGTGCCTGTAATCCCAGTGGCTTGGAAGGCTGAGGCAGGAGGATCACAAGTTCAAAGTCAGCTTCAGCAATTTAGCGAGACACTTAGCAATTTAGAGAGACCTAAATATCGGTCTTTATATAAATAAAATATAAAATATAAATAAATAAAATATAAAAAATAAAAAGGGCTGGGGATGTGGGTCAGTGGTTAAGTACCCATGAGTTCAATCTTTGGGACCAAAAAGAAGAAAAATCTTCCTTTCTCCCTCTTCCACCTCTCTTCTCTTCCCATTCCTATTCCATCAGTCTCATTTGCCAAATGTAAGCATTATTAACAAGTTCTTAAAACTTTCCCACTTATTCACCTAAAGGATTATATCAGTCATTCTGTTTACTGTTTTGTTCCTTGCATGTTTTCACTTGATAGATCTTAGAGATTTTTCATATTACTAGGTATTCATATGTAGTTGTTTTAAGAGAATAATATTTCTTTGTGTAGATGTAGATCACTTTATGTATAAATGTTGCATGTATATGTACATATGTATGTATGTTATATATGTACATATATATATATTTTTTTTTTAGTTGTCAGTGGACCTTTATTTTATTTATTTATTTACATGTGATGCTGGTTATATATCAAACCCAGTGCCTCACACATGCCAGGCAAGCACTCTTACCACTGAGCCACAACCCCAGCCCAGATGTAGATCACTTTTTGAAAGTGAAGCACTTCATTTTATTTATTTTCTTCTTTTTTCTTCCTGTGGTGCTGGGGAGGGAATCTAGGACCTCATGCATGCCAGGCAAACACTCTACCCCTGAGCTACATTCCCAGCCAGGTTCTTAAATAATCTTTTTTTTTTTTTTTTTAAGTACCAGAGATTGAATCTCAGGAGCCCTTAACCACTGAGCAATACCCCAAGCCCTTCTTTTTTTTTTTTTTAATTTTGAGACAGGGTCTCACTAAATTACATCAGGACTTGCTAAGTTGCTAAGACTGACCTTGAACTTGCAATTCTACTTTCAATCCTACTGCCTCAGCTTCCCAAGTTGCTGGGATTTCAGGTGTGCGCCACCACACCCAGCTTTGCCCTTTTTTACATATCCTTTCTTTTCTAAATTTGAGTAGAATACATTTTAAAAGATACACAATCAGGAAAGTAAGTAAAAGACTTTGATGAATGGAATAATAAATGGAATAGGAAAGAAAATAGTTAAAGAGAAGTTGGAATCATCTGTATACCATCTTTCAGGTGTCTCATAATTCTAATTTTCACATAGCATTATGAGAGTAGATTTATTAAATTTTAGAATAATTTTTGGTTTAATACAAAGGTTTAGTAATGGTGAACAATCATGAACTTTTTCAATAGTGTGATAAGAAACTTATGAGACTGGTTATAGTAAGTAAATATTTGTGATATTTATTGATATGCTCTTAAAGCTTAGTTCTTTTTTTTTTTTTTTTTTTTTTTTTTTTTTTTTTGGTACTGGGGATTGAACTCAAGGGTACTCGACTGCTGAGCCACATCCCCAGCCCTATTTTGTGTTTTACTTAGAGACAGGGTCTCACTGAGTTGCTTTGCGCTTTACCTAGCCATTGCTGAGGATGGTTTTGAACTCACGATTCTCTTGTCTCAGCCTCCCACAGTGCTGGGATTACAGGCATGCACCACCACGCCCAGCTCCAGAGTTATTTTTCTATAAAACTTTTACTCCAGGTATATCCATAGCTCTTTAAAATTTCCCCTATGGATTAAAATAGTTATAATTATAAAACACTTTATTAGAAATATTCTCAATTATTAATGAGATTAGTATTATGCCTTTTTGTGTGCTTCATAATGTACAGTAAGAATAAATTAATTTAGACTAACTTTGGTGGACTTGGTTTTGTTTATATAGTTTTTCCTTGATATCTGCAAGGAATTAGTTCCAGGACCTCCAGTGACTACAAAAATCGGAGAGTATTCAAGTCTCATATATAGGCATTGTGCACATAACCTACACACATTGTCTTGTGTACTTGATATCATTTCTAGATTATGATATCTAAATGCAAATGTTGTATTGTTTAGGGGCTGATTAAAATATGGTCCATATATGTTTAGTTCAGAGATAATATTTTCCCCCAAATATTATCTTTTTAAAATTTTCATAATTTTCTTTATTAAATCTGTGATTTTAACCTTTTTTTAAATAATAACTTCATTTTAATTTTATTTATTTATTTATTTATTTTTATGTGATGCTGGTGATTGAACCCAGTGCCTCACACATGTGAAGCAAGCGCTCTGCCACTGAGCCACAACCGTAGTCCTGATTTTAACCTTTTTAAGTTTAACATTTCATTGACATTTTTTACATTCATAATTTTAAACAATCACTACCACTATTTCCAAAAAATTGTAACATCCCAGACAGAGACTTTGCAACTATGAATCCATAACTCCAAATTTCCCTTTACCTAGTTCTTGGAAACCTGGTGTACTTTTTTTTCTCTATGATTTTGTCAGTTGTAGATATTTTATACAGTTTAAGTCATACACTATTTTTTCTGTTTTATTTAAGTTTGCTAATGTGTTCACAGTTCATGTTGTACCACATACAGAAGTTTGTTTCTTTTATGGCTGAGTAATATTTCATTGCATGTATATACCACATTGTATTTATCTATTCATCTAATGATACACATATGGGTTGTTTCCATCTATTCACTTTGTGACTAATACTTAATTGGACATTGGTTTCTACATAATTACCTGCTTGAGAAGTAGTTTTTTCAATTCTTTTGTGTCTGCACCTAGGAATATAAATGCTATGTGATAGATTAATTCTATGGTTAGCGTTATGAGAAACTATCAAACCATTCTGCACAGTAACCATACCACTTTACATTTCCACCAGCATAAAGTAATGGAGGAAAATTTTAATTTCTCTACATCTTCACCAATATTTATTTTCCATACATACACTATATATTGTAGGAGGTATAAATTAGTATCTCCCTGTGGTTTTGATTTGCATTTCCCTAAAGATATTTTGTTTTTGTTTTTTTGGTACCAGGGATTGAACTCAGACACTCAACCACTGAGCCATATCCTCAGCTCTATTTTATATTTTATTTAGAGACAAGGTCTCACTGAGTTGTTTAGTGCCTCGTTTTTACTGAGGCTGGCTGTGAACTTGCCATCCTCCTGCCTCAGCCTCCCAAGCCACTGGGATTACAGGCATGTACCACATGCCCAGCATCCCCCAAATATTTTCAATTTATGATCAGCTGAATCCCTGGGTACAGAGCCCATAGGTATAGAGAGCTGACTGTACTGATTTTTGCATGGTCACTATTCTTCAAAGAATGTATCCAAATTAAATATAGTTCCTGAAACATTTTGCGAATTCTGAATTAATTGGTACAATTAATAGCTTATTTTATTATAAAGTTCTCTTTAATTATGTCTTTTATGCTTTTCTTGGTGAAGAATAAGTTCTATGAGGGAAGGACCTTGGCTTCTCCTTTGAATTCCAGAAAATCTGATCCAGTCACAAGCAAGTCACAAAAGAAAAATAAGAACAAACAAAGAAACATTGGAGATATTCAGAAGTAAGTGAATATGATATCAGTTATCTGTTGACCTTCTACTGTATTAGTGTTTTTTGTTCAAACAATACCACTGGTTGTTAAAATTTTCTCCATGAGCTCTGTATGAACACACCAAAGAGACTGATATTGATGTAAAGTGAAAAGAAATGAGTTACTCTCATGTCATTCCTGGCTAGCACAGGAGAGATGTGAAAGCTGTCATGCTTTTTACCCAGCCACTTATTTTGACAGATTTGCACTTTTTCTCTAGTTTGCTCAGGATTTGCTTGTTGGGTTTTCACAAAATGAACTAGTTGAATTCCTCTGCTTCTTAGTTTAAATTCAAGTGAAAACAGCCTAGTTCAAGATAAGCTTATCTTCATTGAAAGAGTTTCTCCCTCTCTCTTTTTTCCCAGTTTATGTATCATATTTCTTTTCTATTGTAAAACAAAACAAAACAAAACAAAAAACCATGAATCGAGTAGTCAATGATGGTGTGAGCTAGTTTCCCTACAATACCCCTCTAGAATCATTTAATAGGTAGAATTGATGATTTTGTGAGGACATAAGGCTTCCTATGATAATTCATAGTCAAAAAAGTTTAAGAACCACAATCTAGACTTAAAAACCACGTAAGGAGCTGGGTGCAGTGGTGCACACCTGTAATCCCAGCAGCTCAGGATGCCGAGACAGAAGGATCACAAGTTTAAAGCCAGCCTCAGCAAAAGCAAGGCACCAAGCAACTCAATGAGACCCTGTCTCTAAATAAAATACAAAATAGGGCTGGGGATGTGGCTCAGTGGTTGAGTGCCCCTAAATTCAATCCCCTGTACCAAAAAAAAACAAAACACACACACACACAAGGACTTCTGTTCAGCTTAGTACATATGTGCAGGTAACTCAGTCTCCTTCCAAAATTTGTTGAAATTCTGGATTCAGAGTGGGAAGACTTTTGGAAAGAAGAGAGTTAAATAAGGTGGTTGATGTTAAATGAAAAAGAAATATGTGTGGTTCTGCCAATATTGTTAATATTGGTGATTGATATGCAAAGCAGAAATGAAAAGAAAACCTGTTAATATAGGAAACGCAGGGTGGGGATGTAGCTTAGTGGCAAAGTGTGCACAAGGCCCTGGGTTCCATACCCATTACCTAGGAGAGGGGAAAAAAAGGAAAAGTATAGATAGGTATTTCATATTGACATAATATTATATTGCTTAAGGATATGACTTTTGAATCTTTATATATCTAAAAATATATTTTGAAATAAATAGAGATTTAAAAATTACTAAAAGAATAAACCAAGTAACAAATTTAGGGTATGATTTATGAATGTGTATATCTAAAATTTAAAAATTGTAGAAGAATAAACAAAGTAATGAATTTAGAAACAGACATCAAGAAACTGATAAAGCTAAAACAAATTTAAAAACAGTTGAGGATCCTGGAGCGTGGCTCAGGGATGGAGTGAATGATTAAATATATAAGGCCCTTGGTTTGATTCCTAGCACCACAAAAACATTTTATAGAAATGGAGCCAGGCATGGTAGCTCACTTGTAGTCCCAGATACTCTCACAAGGACTGAAGCAAGAAGATCACTTGAATCCCAGGAGGGCCAGCCTGGGAAACATAGCATGACTCTTCTCTTACCAAAAAAAGTAAAAACTGACATGGTCTAGTCTCTGGAATATATTGAATACTTGTAACTTAACAACTAAATTAAAGACAACACAATTTTAAAAAAGGGCAAAGGAGTTAGACATTTCTCTGATAAAGTATAAGTGGCCTGTAGGCACATGAAATGATGTCCAGCATCATTAGTAATTTGGAAATGCAAAAAGAAAAAGAAAAAAGTGAGAAGACTAAAAATATATTTAAAAAGATATTCCCAGGATATATGGCTGGTTTCGGGGAGGTGATTTTTTTTTCTTTTTTCTAACTCTGTGCTGGGATTAAACCCAGGGTTGCTGTATCTCTGAGCTACATCAGCCCATTTTCCCTTTAAACCAGGTGGTATTTGGGTTTTCATGGTAATGTAAATTTTTAAAACTTTTGGAAGTATAGAATGCATATTTTTTAAGTGCACTAATCTTAAATGTACTTAGTGAATTTTTGCATATATATATAAACTATCCCCTAAATTAAGATATAAAATATTTACAAAAGGTAACCCTCGATACCCTTTTCCTTTCTAGTTAGTATCCCCTCCCCCATAACTATGATGTATTGTGATTACATTTTTAACTATTCTCTTGTAAAACTATTCATTGTGTAAGGGAAACTATTCATTTTTATGATTTTTAAAAAAAATTTTTTTTAGTTATAGATGGATACAATGTCTTTATTTCATTGCTTTGTATATGGTGCTGAGGATTGAACCCAGGGCCTCACACATGTGAAGCAAGCGCTCTACCGCTGAGCTACAATCTCAGCCCCCATTTTTATGATATTCTTCCTTCTCACTAAGTTGCCCAGGGTGGCTTCAAATTTACTACCATACTTCTGCCTCAGCCTCCTAAGTCACTTGGATTACAGGCATGTACCCCGCATGAGTATGTTTGCTTTAAAAAAGAATGGGGCTGGGCTGCTGCTCAGTGGTAGAGAGCTTGCCCAGGGCATGTGTGAGGCCTTTTGTTCAGTTCCCAGCACAGCAAAAACAAGCAAAACAATGACAAAAAAGAATTTTTTGGTGGTTGATGAGAATAACTGAGCCAAGATACTGCAGAATTTGCTAGTTCTTCATCAATTACCCAGGTTACTTCATGCAGGCATTTTGAAAATAAAGTTCCAGAGAAACAAAAGCTGTTTTCAGGGAGAATATTGTAATTCCAGTGTATCTGAAGGGTAGGGTAGCTGATTCCTATATAGAACCACCATGGTTCTTAGAGTTGGTAACAGCGTGTGCCATAGCAGCTAACTAAGGACTCATTTCCCAAGACACAGGATTGACTTCATTCATTCCCACAATCACTTGGTTCAGTTTTACTCTCTATGGACTAGTAATATGATAAATAACCGGGCTCTTTTTGGGGGATCAGTAATTGTGCAAATTTGACATGTACTAACTGCCATCAATAAAGCAGTCCTTATTGTGGGGAAAAAGAAAGGAAATCATAGTTTTTAAAAAATTAGTTGTAAGTGTGTCCTTAGCATGCTGGAGGCTCTGGGCTCAGTTTCCAGCACCAAAAGGAAGAAAAAAAGTTATATATGAAGAAGCAAATGAGAAGAGAAATGGCCAATACGTATATTTCCTTTACCTGTTTATTATAATGAGCATGTGTTGATACATTACTTGTTATTTTATAAATAAAGAATAACTGGAAGAGTTTAATGACTTCACTGATTCTGTTATATATTTGATCACATTTTGTTCTCTGCTTAGAAATTTTGAAATAACTATCATATAACACTAACACCTTGGTACTGATATACTTGCTAACTAACAGATTTTTCCTTTTTTTCTTTCATATCTAGCTGCTTTTTAAAAATCACCCAAAGTTACCACCACTTGAAAACAACCAATATTTTGGGGAGATTTCTGCTAATTTTTATTATAGTTACATGTGTGATTAGATATTTACTATTTAAAAAATAAACCTACCAGCTTGTAATATTCCTTTTTTATTCCTGTTTCTCTTATAGCATCTTCCATTTTATTATGAATTCATATTTTTAGTGGCAAACAACCTAAAATATATTCTTAGAAATTTAGGGATTAGCTATTACATTGACATGTTAACATATCTGTGTAGTTGATATAAAAGTAAATAATGTTAAGAATGGTATAAGAATCTAATCATGAATTGTTTTTCAATAAAGATTAAAATGTAGTAAACAGAGGGTAGGGGCATGTGGTTTAGTGATAGAGTGCTTGCTTAGCATGTGTAAGGCCTGAGGTTCAATGCCCAACACTGCACAACAACAACAAAAAAAAAATGGAGTAAATAGCCACAGTTTCTGATATGCAGAGACACTAAAATAGTCTTTCCTGACTTAAAATATCATTTGTTAATTTTGGGAGTGCTTGCATAATTTAATGCTGACTACCTCTTACAATTTTTTCAAGAAATAAAAAATATTTACTTTTAACTTACTTCCTTTTACTGTTTTTTTTTCCCGCTTTTTTTCACTAAAATATTAATGTCAGCTTTTTTGTTTGTTTTTACTATGCTAGAGATCAAACACAGGACTTAAATCATGCTAGGCAGATGCTGTACTGCTAATCTATACCTGCTGCCCTGTAATACTCCCAGTTTTAAGTTTTGTCCTGGAGTTAGACCAAAATACCTGAGATCAGTAGTTGAAATACACTCGCTGACAAATCAGCTAATGAGTAAACTCGTCAGTCTTGGGCATAAGTAGTTAATCTGGCTTTAGCATATTGGGTATATGCCACTTGTCTTTCGAAGTATTCACATTGGATAATTTTTTTAAAGGTATTTGTCACCTAAATCTCTATTTGGATCAGCGTCACAGTCTGAAGTTGTACAAGAAGTCAGGATAAACTCCACATATAAGGTATATTAATGCTGAAGATGTTCTTGGTTAGGCACATTTACTAATGGTATAAATGACTTATACTTGTGGTTTCCTAACTTTTTTAAAAGCACTATACTTAATGGAATACCCGTTTGTAGTCGACTATTTTAGGCCCACCTAAACCAGGGATCAGCAAACCTTTTCTCTAAAGGACCAGGTAGAGCTATTTTAACTTTTGTAATCAAAACAGTCTCTGTCACAGCTATCCAACTATGCTGTTGTAGTTGAAAGCATCCATTGCCAAATGTAAACAAATGAGCTTATCTGTGTTCCAGTAAAATTTTTGTTTATAAAAATAGGCAGCAGACTATATCCATGAGCCATATTTTCCTGGTCCCTGACCTAGATAATGAAACTCATAAAACTGAGTTATACCTGGTACCAGCTTCACTGAGAAGATTGTAAGATGGGAAACAAAGCACACTAGTAGGGCAGCATCAAGTGTTTCTGTTCAGTGGGAGTGCTCGCAGCTGAGCTCCTAAGTAATGGCCCAGAAACAAGAACATACAAGTGAATGTGGTAACTGCCAAAGCTCCAGGCCGTGTAAAAATCAATTATTTCTTGTAACAGCCTGTGGGTGTAGCTTCCAGGGGTCCTGGTAAAGAATATACCTAATCAAAAGAATTATAAGTCACTTAGAGAAGAATCTTTGTGCTTAGAACACTTTTAATCCTAGCACAGATGGAGTTTATTGATCAGGGATCCTTTTTACAAAGCTATGTGGCCTAGTAATACATGTGACATTTCACCTTTATCAGATTTCCAGGTAAATAGAACTAGGGAAGGGGAATTCATGCCAAGGTCAGTTTCCTACAGAGAAATTTTGTTAACTGTTTTCTCTCAAGTTCCTAACATTTGTTTCAATTAAAACTAGGTGGTTTTATATGACCAAACATGTAATGAACATTTACTGTGTGCCAAAAAATGTATGTGTAATCTTTAATCTTTATCACAGCTACCAATTATCTGAGGTAGTCTTCTTCTGCTCATTTTACATTTAAGAAAAATAGCCAGGTGTGGTTGCACAGGCCTATAATCCCAGTGACTCAGGAAGCTGAGACAGGAGGATCACAAGTTTTGAGGCCAGCCTGAGTGACTTCTTGAGACCTTTTCTCAAAATAAAATAAAAATGGCTGGATGAGCTGGGCGCGGTGGCGTGTGCCTGTAATCCCAGCACTTTGGGAGGCTGAGACAGGAGAACCACGAGTTCAAAGCCAGCCTCAGCAATGGCGAAGCGCTAAGCAACTCAGTGAGACCCTGTCTCTACATAAAACAAAATAGGGGCTGGGGTTGTGGCTCAGTGGTCGAGTACCCCTGAGCTCAATCCCCAGCACTCCTCCCCCTACCCCAAAATGGCTGGGGGTGTAGCTCACTGGTAGAACGCTTTCCTAGCATGGGTGATACCCTGTACGGCCAAAAAAAAAAAAAAACCAAGAAAACAGCCACAAAGTATTTAAGAGACTTGCTTAAAGTCTCTGAAGTAAGTAGTAGAGGAAAGAACTCAACAGATAGTTCTGCTCATACAAGAATAGAAGATTGGTAGAAGAGGCATTGTAGGACTGGGATATTTCCCCTCGATGTTGTATTCACAGCAAAATCAGGTAAGCAATCTAGAATCTGTCCAATTCCATCCACATTAGTTCATTAAAAAGTGCTATCAGGAAGGATAAATGGAAGGCAAAATAGGCAAAAGAATGCTATAAAGTCTCCAACACACAGGATATTCTTTGTTCTGAGGCACATTCTCATCAAAGCCTTTTTTTTTTTTTTTTTTGGTACTGGAGATTGAACTCAGGGGCACTCGACCACTGAGCCCCAGCCCTATTTTGTGTTTTATGTAGGGACAGGGTCTCACTGAGTTGCTTAGCACCTAGCCATTGCTGAGGGTGGCTTTGAACTCGCAATTCTCCTGTCTCAGCCTCCCTAAGTGCTGGGATTACAGGCTTGCGCCACCACACCCAGGTTATCAAAGCCTTTCTTCTTAAGGCTTTCCCATTATCAAAATTAATCTTAGGTCTTGATTTACCTAAGACATAGAAGTGAGAAGAATTATACAGACTAAAGCAAGAGTTCTTAACCTAAGATCTAATGGAAGAAAAACTATGTATTTCACTAATCTCTAATTTTAGTATTTCCTTTAATTTTGGATGCAGACAGCAACCATAGTAATATTAATAGTATTCATGATTCTGGTATCAATAGAAAATGAAGCTATTTTCATATCACATTATATTTGTTATAGATCTCTTGAAATATCATTTATAATCATCTCTACTTTGATAATACAAATTTTTGGACTTGCTACTAGCTGTTATTTAATGTGTCAATAGATGAACATTTGGTTTATTAACATTTTAATAATTGAGTTGCAGTATAAATTAATTCCCTTTGTAAGACTATGTATATTATTGTATTTGAAAGTATTACTTCAGAAGATGTCTGTCTAGAAGTTTCAACATAATGCCAAAAGGAGGGTCCACAGTGTAGAAAGTAGTTTAAAACCCCCAGACCAGAAGTCATTTATAAGGTGAAAGAGGTCAGACGGCCCTGATGGCCAGCTTTCGGCCATATGTAGAATCTAGTGTGTGCCTTTTTAATCTGTGGGTTTTCGTGGAAGTGAAAATGAATTAATGCCCTAATCTAAACTGGCACATAGGATTAACAATTATACTAAGAAAGAAGTAGGCCTAGGGGGTGTTACTCAGAGGTAGAGTACTTGCCTAGCAAACAGTGATCCTGGGTTCAATTCCCAGCACCACAAAAAAAGAGGGAGGGAAGAAATACCTTATTAGTAATACTTAACAATATATAGTGACAGTTCAGCTATGATATTAGATATATATTATGATTTGGTGTTTTCCCCTTGTATACTCAGTGTTTTTGTTTTCTACAGGAAATTGGCAATAGTGATATGAAGAGCCCTACATGGCAAGACACAGAAATTGAAGAAGATATGCCAACACTTTCTCCTCAAATGTGCCTTGAAGCTCAAGAACAAGGTGCAAAGTCTTCAGTAGAGTCACCTATGCCATGGTTATGTGTCTGTGATACAGAACAGTGCCTTGAAGGAAAAGCCAAAACAAGATCAAACAATCATGATCAAGAGTTATGTGTCATAAATTATGAAGGACCTAAAACCAAAGTTCCCCAGTCTAAAGAAGCTACAGTTAAGCCTTGTGGCAAGGTAGAGAATGGGTGTACTTCATCAGATATAATACAAATAATTGGAGACAACCCAGTTGAGACAGAAAATGAAGAGTGTAGCCAACCAATCAGTAAAGGTGTTTTGAAAAGAAAAAGCCAAGAATCTTCAGTTGAAGCAGTCAGGGATCCATGCTTTTCTTTAAAAAGGAAGAAAATGTTCCCCGAATCTTCAGATCAAGAGAAAACAGAAATGAATTTTACCCAAAAACTGATAGATTTGGAGCATTTACTTTTTGAGAGACACAAACAAGAAGAACAGGACCGGTTATTAGCATTACAACTGCAGAAAGAGGTGGATAAAGAACTAATGAAGCCAAACCGGCAAAAAGGATCCCCAGATGAGTACCAGTTACGTGCTACATCCTCACCTCCAGATAATTTACTAAGTGGGCAGAAGAATTACAAAGATAGGAACTTCAGAAGGCAGACTGATGTAGAATATCCAAAATCTCGGAGAGGCTCAAGAAATGAAAACTGGCAACCTTCTTTTAAAATCCAATTGAACCGTTCAGTTAATGGAAAAAAGATGTCAAATTCTACTAGAGAAAATTGTAATGTATCTAAAAGTGCTCATTCTCTACAGCCTACTAATTCACAGAAAAGTATTTTTCAAATGTTTCAGAGATACACCAAATGATGTGGGTAAAGGGAGTGTCTTCTAGTAAAGCTGGGTTGTGAAGCTCTCTTCTGTCATAGAATCTTTATAAATTTCACATTAATCTCTGCTCTCTAAGCATATTTATTATCTTTAAAGACTGTGTGATTAAAAGGAAGAATATACAAATGTGTTTCGGCAAAACTCAGTGATAAGCAAGGATCTCTATTCATTATTAATAACTAAGATGTACTTAGTTTAACAGTCCTTTTGTACATACAAATGCATTCACCAAGCCAAAAAAAAGTTTTATGGCCTTTGCTTGTTTTTTGTCATGAATAATCAAAACAAAGATTATACTATATCAGGTAGTTAAGGAATCCTTGTAGGATTTAGAGTCTAGATTTTCTTGTTACTTTCCCTTCTATTTATAGAGAACTTAAAATCTTTCTACCATACCACTTCAGTAGTTAATTTCCATCTCCAGTTTAAATTTTAAACATTATAGCATGTCCTTCAGCTTAAAATGAATCAGGATCAATGTTAAGAGTTTTCTTGTACATTAAAATTCAGTTGACAGAAAGGGAACTCAATTCTTTATGCATAAAGAAAAAGTTGGGATTAGACCAAGTGGGGTGGATTGGCAGTTGAGCATTAGAACTGAATTGGTGATCAGAAACTGGGTCCCAAATGGAGTAACTGATGTTATTCGGCAGAATGGTCTCTCTTGTCATTTCTTTGTTATAAATGACACAGAAAACATTTTGGGTTTACACCTTTTCTTTCTTTCTTTTTTTTTTTTTTTTAATATTTTTTAATTGTGGATGAACCTTTATTTTTATTTATTTATTTTTATGTGGTGCTGAGAATTGAACCCAGTGCCTAACACATGGTAGGCAAGCCCTCTACCACTGAGCCACAACCCCGGCCCTGGGTTTACACCTTTTTCACACCATAGTATCCACTGTCAAAATTTGTGGCCAGGCACGTTGGCACATGCCTATAATCTCAGTGGTTTAGGAAACTGAGGCAGGGGGATAGCAAATTCAAAACCAGCCTCAGCAACTTGGTGAGACTCTGTCTCTAAATAAAATACAAAGAAGGGCTCGGGGTGTGGCTCAGTGATTAATTGCCCCTGGGTTCAATCCCCAGTACCAAAACATCAGTTTTCTGAATTTTTGGAAATTTATACTTCTGTTAATCAGCTGTTCCAGAAAAAATGGGAATTTGCTATATCACAGTGACTTGTTTGGAATCTGAAACAACCATGAGTTTATTTCCTTATACTATCATTTTTATTGATACTTTTCTTTGTGCTTGTGGACAGCAATAGATTGTATATAGGTTTTGTTCTCTTACCCTTGAAAGTTAAATCAGAAGCAGTGATTTCATTTGTGAAGTTTTAGAGACTAATGATCTTAATTCTGCTAATTTAAAATTTTAGTTTTTTCTTTCTCAAAAAAAAATATTAGCCAAGCACTTTGAGAGGCTGAGACAGGAGAATCACTAGTTCAAAGCCAGCCTCAGCAACAGCGAGGCGCTAAGCAACTCAGTGAGACCCTGTCTCTACATAAAACATAAAATAGGGCTGGGGATGTGGCTCAGTGGTCGAGTGCCCCTGAGTTCAATCCCTGGTACCAAAAAAAAAAAAAAAAATTTGCCCTCTGTCTAATGATTGTGGTGAGATGAGGTATAGTCAGAACTAACCAAATTTGTCCAAAACAGACTAAAATCTGTCTTATCATCAAATCAGTATTTTTCTAAGAGCAGTTCGCTTAATGTTTTAGTGTAGACATTGTTGGAACTCCTTGAATTAAAAGTTATCTAAAGCTTCCTGAAATGTTCCATGACCAAAAAGGAAAGCAATAAATAGCCCATGGTGTAGCATTTATATATTTAACCACTTACTCGTCTGTGAAGAAGTCTTCCTGACTAGAGTTGGCTTTAAGATAAATTTTAATTTCTCTATTGATCTTCCTGCTTTCCCTACCATGTATGCATTTTTATTAGAAATTAATAAATATTTTGTGCCAGTCATTAGAATGTAACACTATTTTTTCCTCTCATATTTGTGGGATATGAGCATGTTTAACTTCTCAGGGAGTACTAAAGTTATGCAGATGTCATGAATCTAAAAATTTAAATAATTATTAAAAATTAAAGTTAGTATATTTCACTACACTTAAATAGAAATTGGCTACATAAAAAGTATAAGTTCTACATAATAAAAGTATCATAAAGCTGGATGTGGTGGAATGTGACTGTAATCCCAGTGACTTTGAAGGCTGAGGTAGGAGGATCACAATTTTGAGGTCAGCCTTAGCAACATAGTGAGACTCTGTCTCAAAAGAAAAATAAAAAGGGCCAGGGATGTAACTCAGTTGCTAAGTGCCCCAGAGTTCAATCTCTGGTACCAAAAATAAAAAGATAAAACTACCACAAATAAAGTTGAGCCAGGCGCGGTGGCACAGGCCTGTCATCCCAGCACTTAGGGAGGCTGAGGCAGGAGAATCGTGAGTTCAAAGCCAGCCTCAGCAATGGCGAGGCGCTAAGCAACTCAGTGAGACCCTGTCTCTACATAAAACACTAAATAGGGCTGGGGATGTGGCTCAGTGGTTGAGTGCCCCTGAGTTCAATCCCCAGTACCAAAAAAAAAAAAAAAAAAAAAACTACCACAAATAAAGTTGAAAGACATGCCAAGCTGAGGGAATAAATATTTGCAATTCATCACAAAGAGCTGATTTCACTTATATATAGTATCTATCAGTGTAGCTCAGTGGTAGAGCACTTGCCTAGCATGTATGAGGCTCCTGGTTCAATTCCTACCCAAAAAATGACTAACAAATCTGGGAAAATTACAGACGCGTTACCAAGAGACGTCATGCTCAGGAAATATAATAGCTCTTAAATATGTGAAAAAGTACATAATATCACGTCTTTCCACCCTTCAGATTAGTAAAAATGAAATATTTTCTCATTTTTCTGTATATATGTAATGTTTTTTAATTTTGGCAAGAATGAGAGAAATGGCATTTTTATGCATTGCTGATATGAATAGGTAATTGAAAATCCCTATAGAGGTAAACTTAGCAGTTCTACGTCTTGGTTTTCTTTTCTTTTTTTTTTTTTAATTTTTTTAGTTGTTGATGGCTCTTTATTTTATTCATTTATTATTTATATGTGGTGCTGACGATCGAACCCAGTGCCTCACGCATGCTAGGCAAGCGCTCTACCACTGAGCCACAGCCCCAGCCCCTACATCTTGGGTTTTCTTAAAGCTGTTCTCATATGTGTGCTGAGGGACATGCACACAAAATTTTTTGTTATGGCAGTTTGTAATAATAAGCTTAGAAACAAACTTAGTGTCCATAATAGATATTCAATAAATGATGGTACAATGGAATACTGTACAGTAGTTTAAAAAGCTTTATATGGAAAGAATAAGTTAATTTAAAAATGTAAGATGTACAATAGCATATATAGTATGCAATCATTTGTCCAAAACAGGGAAGTAAATTTATATGTATTTCCACAAAATACGGAAGGACTGGGTGCAGTGGCTCATACCTGTAATCCCAGTGGCTCAGGAGGCTGAGGCAGGGGGATTACAAGTTCAAAGCCAGCCTCAGCAACTTAGCTCAAAATGCAATATAAAAGGGGATGGGAATGTGGCTCAGTGATTAAGTGCTTCTGAGTTCAATCCCCAGTACCAAAAATACACACACACACACACACACACACACACACACAATCTCTAAAGGAGAAACAGTTACAGTGTTAACAGTGGAGAGATGGAAGTGGAAAACAAATGAAAGAATGACTTTTTACATGTTCTTTTTTACTTTTTGAATTTTGAATCATTGAATATTTCATCTAGTCAAAATAATTTATAAATGTTTTTAAAATACTGCAAGATAAAGGAAGCTTATAAATCTCAGCCTGAGCTACTTAAGTGACCCTTTGCCTTTTAAGATTTATAAATTAGGCAGGGCATGGTGGCACACACTTGTAATCCCAGCACTTTGGGAGGCTGAGACAGGAGAATCGCGAGTTCAAAGCCAGTTTCAGCAATAGCGAAGCCCTGTCTCTAAGTAAAACACAAAATAGGGCTGGAGATGTGACTCAGTGGTCGAGTACCCCTGAGTTCAATCCCTGGATTCCTCCCCTCCCCCCCCCAAAAAAAAATTACGGGAATTAGGAAGGTTTATTCAGTGTGAAAAGAAGATAGCATTGAAGTTGATTTTTTTTTTTTTTGCCTTAATATGGAGTTTTAAAATTATTTGAAAGCAGAGCTTATGCTTTCCAGATAGGATTTTAGCAGACTCACAATTCTGATATGAAGGAGAAAAACCAGGTAAAAGTGTAAAATTGTCTATTTTAAAAGCATTTGTGAGCTACTGAAAATGAAGACTTAAAGGGGCTAAGACTCTAGAGAAAGGAGAGCTTAAGAGATACAAATTGATATGAGCAACCACTTTTTCTCTGGTAGCATGATGCTGTTCTAAGTATAAGACAAGAATCAGGGCCACTGCTAATGAACAGAGAAACTGAAAGCTCTTGGCCATCTCCTAAGACTGGAGTAACTTGGAGATTTGATGGTCACTGACCATGTGACTGATTTCCCCAAGAAGACTGCAGAAAACTGCTGAGCAGAAGCTAAAAGCTAGACTGAAAACTTCTGAAAGGCAGTTGTTATCAGGTTCATAGTGCTGGTAAGACAAAAGATTAGAATTAGGATCTGCCAGTGGAAGGAACTCTATTGAACACAACAGGTTCTCAAATGGAAAGCCCTTTAAGGAGTCTGCGGACCATCCCAATGGTCATATAGACATGCTATTTATAGGGCCTTTGAGCAAGAATGGTTTTAAATGGATTTTTTTAAAACATTTTTTTTAGTTGTAGATAGACACAATACCTTTATTTTATTTATATGTGGTGCTGAGAATCGAACACAGTGCTTCACACGTGCTAGGCAAGCACTGTACCACTGAGCCACAATCCCAACCCAGGACTGGTAATTTTTATGAGTTTTAAACTATGAAAACAAGGGCATATAGAGCAGGAGGGAAGAAAGGAAACAATTCCCTTATTGACTTGGTTTCTGTGTGACTTTTGGGCAGCTACTTAATTTTCATTGCTTCCATTTGTAAAATAGAAATTATAAGTCACCAACAGTGTTGCTATGAAGAGTTAAGGGAATATACACTTGGAGCACTGGGCTCAGGTAGTAACAAAAATGATCCATAAAAAGTGATAACAAGCCGGGCGCGGTGGCTCAAGCCTGTAATCCCAGCACTCAGGGAGGCTGAGACAGGAGAATCGCGAGTTCAAAGCCAGCCTCAGCAATGGCGAGGTGCTAAGCAACTCAGTGAGACCCTGTCTCTACATAAAACACAAAATAGGGCTGGGGATGTGGCTCAGTGGTCGAGTGCCCCTGAGTTCAATCCCCGGTA